>JAWLRI010000217.1:3583857-3660618 GCA_034781795.1 Crypturellus tataupa | reverse complement strand
ATCTGCCAAGAACATTCTGAGTATGTTTTTTTTTTTTTTTTTTTTTTTCCCTGATTTCACTCACCCTCTTGGTCCTCATGTATTTGTTTATGTCACCGCTTCTTGGGAAGGTGCAGGCAAGGTGACAGGTCAGTGTAGCTCCGGATGAGCAGCATCACCCAGGTGCTGGCCCAGGACTGCTGCGCTGGGAATGCTGCTGCTGCTGCTGCTCCCGGCAGCAGTGGCCCCTTCCCAGGTGTCTGCCATTGAGTCCTACGTGGTGCCACGTAAGGAGTGGGTTGGAGCATGTTCTGGGAAGCTCTTGGGATTACAGCAAGCCTGGAGCAGTTTAAGGTTGCTGAGAGCTTCATCCTGAGGCTCTAGAGTGCTGTTTTGTCTTGGCTTAGGCTTACGTTTTGGGGACATAACTGTTCTGCTACAATACTACTTCCTACACCTTATTTACAGTGCGGATTGCAGGTCGGAGACAGGAACACGATCAGAAAGTCCAGCGCAGCTCCTTGGGGTTGGGAAGCGCTTTGAGCTCGGGTTGGTATAAGCTCCGTCTCCACTAGATGGAGGTGCTGGAATAGCTGTGCACGCTCCGAGCGTGGAGCCGGCCGCATCCCTGCAAGTGAGGAGGAGCGCGAGGAGTTGAGTTCTCACCTTGCTGTGCACAGCAAAAAATTCCATGCAAATCCACTGCGTTCAGCGAGCTGCATTGTGCAACCTCACACAAAGCCAAATTGGGGTCTCTCCTTTCCCTGGTACTGCAGTGAACGTTGCTTTCTACAGAAGAGCTGGACACCATAGGCCAGAAGAGTAAGACCTAATGTGGAGCTTGCACCGTCTGCTTGCAAAGGTTGCAAACGCTCTAAGAGCTAAACATTATTGTTTTTATTTATTTGTTTTTGCATACATGGCTGGAATAAGGGGTCTTGGCTTCTCCTGTTGTGGAAAATCTGTATATGTAGTGTTGAAAGCTTGTGAAATATCTTGTTAAGTGGTGCTGAAAAGGTTAACCTTGGTGTAGTATCTTTGTAGAGGGTGAATGTGATGTACTGGAGAAGTCAATGGACATAACAGTGCTTAGCTGAAACAGAAAATTAATAATTCTTAGTTGCCTGAGGTAAGAGCAAGTCCCTGTAATGTCTTGATCTTTGTGCAAAGACCTATTGAAGAAAAGCAGTCTTAATAAAAACCTTAAAATAGAAATGGGGGTTTTCATGACAAGAAAATATCCATGGAATAATGGCTTAATTGAAAAGAATGGAGGGAAATCCTTTCTTTTTTTTCTTTTTTTTTTTTTTTTTTTTTTTTTTTTTTACAAAACACATTGTTTAAAAGTGTCACTGGTATTCCCTATCTTATAAAAATACTCACAATAAGGAAATGGAGTGTTACATGGACTTAAGAAGGCAAAGATGTATTTGTTAATAACTTGTTGAAATATATATATCTTTTAAGTTTACAGTTTTATAAATTTACAGAAGAAATCTCGTAGTAAAGGGGAGAGTCAAGTAATTATCAACCCCTTTGGAAAGGAAATAGGAGGTTTGGTCAAGGAATGAAAATAATTCCTTGAGAAGCAAGAAGCTTCGTTGTGAAAAGCCTTCCGTGTTCTGAAAGCGGCTTCATGATTCCTTAGGAGATGTGATTTATGGTTAGGTAGGAACAAGTACAGAATGTTGTAGACACGAATAGAGGGCAAAATTGAACTCAAATTCAAGATGGAATTGCATGGTTTTCCAATGCAGAGAGTTTTGCTGCTTCTGTGAAACAGTATCACTGCTTTGGGGAAAATCTTGATTGAGAAAAGATAATTGGAATTAAATGCCAAGGTAATTGTTAATGGACACATTGCAAGGAGTAAGGGCTCACCGAGGGATGAACGTGAGTAGTTGGTGGGACACAGCAGTCCCAACACAAGGCTGCTGTGGGGCAAGGTTTCAAGACATGGTGTGTGAGCTTGCAGGTCATCTCTTACTGATTGTGCTTGATGTTGATTGGAAACCTCACTGATGATGTTGCCAACTAATAAAGGGATAA
This sequence comes from Crypturellus tataupa, assembly GCA_034781795.1. NCBI lineage: Eukaryota > Metazoa > Chordata > Aves > Tinamiformes > Tinamidae > Crypturellus > Crypturellus tataupa. The sequence goes on along the minus strand of JAWLRI010000217.1, from coordinate 3,658,590 downwards.
AATATACATCAGTTACTGAGTACAATGTGTTGGGTCTGAAAATCCAGCCTTGTCAGAAACTGAGAGCCAGTCCTAGTGATGCCACCACCGTGCTTGGAATTCAGATTGTGTTCCTGGTGATCCATGCAGCATTGGCAAGTCCAGGATGGTGCGTGTTGTGCGTATAGCCACAACTGGGAATGTGGTTAAGACTGTGGCATTGGATTTAGTATAGACTCATGTAAACAGGACATGGCTTAGAAGAGCTGACATTTTTATTTTTATGAGCTAAATCATGCTTTGTTACAGTATTTCTAAGGAATATATATATATATATATACTGCTTGTTATGGTATTCCTTTAAATGGCAAGTTATGATTTGAAGGAAATAAATTGGGTAAGGAACTTCCTGAGAATCAATTGAAGTAACGTATTATATCAGACTGAAGGAATCTGTTACTTTATTTAGCTTTTGTGTGCATATATAAGTGTAGGTATGTAGATAAATTATATAGTGAAAAACACAAATACTATTATTTCAATAATATTAATTAATAAAAATAGAGGGTGTTCATAGTACTTATGGAACATTTTTCTTACTCAGAGATGTGTGGAAGCAGGATAAAAGAGCAATAAGAAATTTAATGTTTATAAATTGTGAAGTATTTGTTCAGCACATTGTTTTTAAGAGTGTGTTTTATCCCATTGTTTTATAGATGTCGTCTTAGCTATAAAACAGTGCAATAGACAGAAAAAACTTTGCTTGACCATCAGCGTGTTCCAGAGCTTCACTTTGCAAAATTAGCTAGACATGGGGAGTTCCAAGGGGTTTGGCCGGGAAGCAAAGCTGCCTTTGATTCTGGCATAATGTAGAGCGAGCGCTTATCTGCCTCCTTACATAACATATTTGTTTTTCATTAAACATTCTGATAAGGTCTTATTAAAGTACCATGTATAATTTATCATGTTTCATATGAAAATGAGCTGAAAGGAAAATTCTATCTGCTTAGGGCATTTCCAGAATAACAGGCTTTCTGTGCTAGGGAGGGGAAAAAAAAGGCAGGAGAAAAACATGACATACTCCTGTCAGAACAGGAGACTGCTTAAGGCAGCGAGAAAGAATGAAAAGAGGAGAAAGGGCAGGGAGAGGGTTCATTTCTCATCCTCACTTTCTCTTGCTCTTTTTTGTTCTTTTTCTTTGTTTGCTTTGTTTTTTTTTTTTTTTTTTTCTTTTCCCTTCTGTGTCATGTAGTAATTTGTGCTGTTCTAGAGCTGTGCTGGTCTAGGAGATCTGCAAAAGCATGGATGTTTCCTAAGCCAAAAAGCAGCCCCTGTACTGTCAGTTTGTGCTTTAATTATTTCAGTGTTAAGTGTGGAACACTAATTACATTGGTCTTGTTACATTGGCTGCTTCAGAACAGGAGAATTATGTAATAACTAATTCTACTGGAAAACATTTCTTTATTCCGTGAAAATGACTTCCGTGGGTCTAAATCTATCTCTGAAGTGTCTGGGGGTGCGGGTCTGTTGCACACATGTAAAATGCAAAATAACATATACTTTTATGTTTTAATGCAGAGCCAGAGTTGCAATGACATGTTCTGTGTCTATTTACATTTATGCAGGGGCTTTTATTTCTCTTTAGAGGAAGTCTTCAGTATCCAAAGACCTCTATTGTATTGTTGTTTATTATCATTAATAAATATTAAACTTCTGTTATAAGATATTTCTCTGTGGAAGGTGAATTTTACAGGTGTCCTGTAAAACTGATAATTTGAAAATCTTTTGCAAAGTCTTTTTAAAAGGAGTCCCTTCAAAACCTCAGGTGTTGCTTTGAGGTTTGACCTTCTTTCCTGAAGAATTAATAATTCATTCATTTGTCAAATACTAATTAAAAACAGTAGTATCTTTGTTATACCTAAGTAGTATCTAGGAAAAAAAGGAGATCTGTAATATTGGACCTCAAGGACAAGCTATAATATAAATTATTTGATTTGCAGGTCACATCCTACTTTATTACATAAAGACTAACTAGATCTACTAATGAATAATTATTACTCCATAAAAGAAAGAAAGAAAAAGTCTGCAAGAGCAGAATACTAATTTGAGGTATCACTCTCCAAGTAAAAAGTAAACATAAAATTCTAAAAATTACCCATGTAATTTGTCCATGTAACCTGATAGGGCATTCTTTGAGAAGAGATTGACTAGCTGTCAAATACGTTTGTAATTTTAGATGAGTTTTAGAAGAATTTTAAGATACAGTCTTTATGCAAGGCTCTGTCTCCCCCACGCCACCCCCTGAAGAAGGGAAAACCGGGGGAGCCATAACATTTATTTCGCTATTTCACTCCTGGTGTTTCTGCTGCGGTGGTTACGCTGATATTTCACACTTTTTCTGTATGCCTTTATAGGCTTCCCTGGGCACCGAGATAGTGAATGACATGCAGATGTAAAATTAATCTATGCCTTAAAATAAGCTCATTTACTGCTAGCACTTTTCCTGCTGGAATCCTCCTGGCTAGCCAGGCTTAGCTTTCCCTTCCCCACTTTGTGCTTGTACTTCTGTTCTTCGGAGGGGGAAGCCCTTCTCGTGTCAGGTGCGGGTCCTGGGAGGGGAGGGAAATCGGAAGGTGTGTGCGTGCGTGCAGAATCCTGACGGGCGCTCGGTCCCAGCTGGGCAATGACATTAATTGCCCAAATCTCTCGGACGCCTGTGATGCAGCGCGCTCACTTCCTCTCCTTCCCTACCCTCTCCAGGGATTTTTAAAATGCGGTATTTGAATTTTGGTGAGTGGTAAAGACCCTGCCCTAGGACCCATTTGACAAATGAGAAGCCGTGCAGCATCAGCAGCAGCCGCCTGAGCCGCGCGGAGTCAATCTCTCTCTCGACTAGTCAGCAGCTCCGCTCGGAGCCGAGCCGCAGCTCGCGCTGTCATTGAGGAAGTTCCATTTGCTCATCAATAGGCTGCAGGCTCTCTCGGCTTTTTTTTTTTTTTTTTTTTTTTTTTGCCTTTTTTTTTTTTTTCCTCTCTCCCCTTCTGTTAAAAAAAATTGTAGTTTAAATCTACCAAGTTGCCTTAGCTGACAAATGAATGTAGGGATCTAGAACTGTAGGGAAAAAGACGTCGAAGAAAAACTGTTTCTTTCTTAAATAATCAGAAGGAAAAAAAAAAACTGTAGTGACAAGATAGGGCAAACGTGCTTGCATGCAAGCCCCCTCACTTGTTCTACGTAGACTTCAGAGCAACACCATGCAGCATCCCCTTACGGGTGCAACCTGCGTGGCACTGCCGAATGTGGGCATGTGTCCCCAGCTCTCCTGTGCCTTGACTTTTATGTACTTACAGCAGGTAAGTTCGCTTAACTTTTTCAATATTGCCGGCTTCGTCAGCAGCGTTTGGGGGATTTGTAAGCTCGGAAGGTATTTTTTGATGTGAATAGGCTGTCTGAATGTCTCCTCCTGCTCAGGGTGAATGTTGTCTCTGCATTTAGGAATGGTGAGAGTGAGTACAAAATCTGTCTTAGCAGAGCATCAAGCATTTGCATAGCTATTAATTTTTTTACAATATCTTTATGGATGCTGTTTATAGATGTTTAACATGATACTTGCACTGTGTTTCGTATGGATACTGTAGTAAGAGTTACAGCCATAAAAGATTGCTCTTTATTCACTTGCAGGCATAAATTATACTTCTAATGTAAATGTACCCAATGGCAATTTTGCTTAAGCCTCTTTGAAGCCAGGAATTTAAGTCTTTGTTGAAACATGCTGCTGATTAAAATCAGTTTGATTTTAATCAGAAAAGGAATGATTTGTAAAGCTGTATCTGTGCAGAATTGAAATACATCACTGGAGTGAACTGAGATGGATTTAAATAGATGATGCAAAATCAGGAAAACAATATTCTGCTCCATTTCTAAGGTTTCTTTTTTTTTTTTTTTTAATTCATGGGCATTCTATATGTGTGTGCATGTGTGTGTATGTATATAGATTGAAAAGTATTTCCTCACCCTCCCCCTACCCCTGTTATTTACTAGTTGATAACCTTTCTCGATTGTAATATAAATTATTAGATGCAGCATTATTATTTGAAGTATTCTGGAGTCGTCATTGTGTGCTATTTCTGTATTTTTTAAAAAATGGAATCTGCTGTTACAGAGGATATAGTAGGCATGTAGAGCCACCACTGCTATATGTTATCATGCAGAACCGATTAATCCTATTTATTCTGTTACTTTTTGCTGCAACTTCAGGGGAAAAAAAAAAGAAAGAAATCCTGTGCCTACATGTAGATAATACACATAGAGGACTAAAGCAGAGGGGCATTTGACTGAACTCTTGTAACTTCCACTCCAAATGTTTATATGTATATTGACTACCATGATACAGACAGTAACTTATTTTCATATTTACAAATGCTTGAAAGCTCTTTTTTCTTACAGTTTCTTTAGCGTATTTTGTTCCTAAATGTTAAATGAAATAGAAGGGCAGCTTATTTTTATTTTGGAATGTTATTGAAACAAAACAGAATTATTTGAAGGATATAAAACCTTCTGTAGCCTTTTTTTTCTTCTAGCATAATATAAACCATTTCTGACTTAGAGCGCTGAGTGTATAAGAACAAGAGTTTATGCCTTGAATTGTACATGTATGCAGGAGATTAGTGTGTCTGCAATTGAAATGTGCATTGGAAAAAACTAGTCTAGTATTTAAGTAAATTGTGTGCCATAATTAAGCTGGATGTTGTTGCTAGTTCTGTGTCCTGGCTGGATTTTGGAAATGGCTTTTATGGAGCAGCTTTAATGGTCCAGGGAGACTAGTGCAGCCGCTGGTTGCATGCGACATGTCCTGCCCTGCTCGGTCGTGCTCGCCCCGTCCCGGGGCCCGTGACAGGGTTAAGGACGCAGCTCCGGGAGGGGACAGGGCAGGGGGTGAGAGGTCGCGCAGGGGAGGGGAGGCTGGCGCCTGCCATCATCCTCCTCCTCCTCCTCGGGAGCTACTGCAGCAGCATTATGCAAACACGGCCCTAGCAGGGCACCGCTCGCAGGTGTAGGAAACTGGGCGACCATAATGATCACTCTAAAACAGGGGATTCACTTGCATCTGTGCCGTTCCAGAGAGGTATGGGCAGTGATTGCTAATGCACTTGACAAAGTGCTGTGCCTAGAAGATAAATTTTTAACTCTTTAAGAGGATTAACTGCTACACTGAAAGTGTGTATTTTATTAAAGGGTTGATTTTTACAGTCTGGTTAATGCTAGTGTCAGTTTAGTTTCATTGCGCCTCTCTTGCTGAGAGTTACGTATGAGTAAAAGGTCTCCGGGATTCCTGGTGGTAACTGAGGCAGATTCCAAATAAGCTGCTTTTTGCCTATTTTAAGTGTTCAGTTAGTATTTTACTTGGAGTTCCTGGAGAGTCAGATGATTATCATCTAAATTCAGATAGGATTATTTGATATATTTGTTGCATTTGATTCTTAAAATTATATGAAACTTTTTAGCCACATATTAGATAGAAAAGAAGTAATATGGAGACATTGTGTGTAACGTTATTCTGCATTTGAAAAAACATCAATGAATTTTTACCATGAGAGTCTTTCCCATATCTAATCATCTCTAGCAACCCTGCAAATATGACTATATATTTTCTATGTTTGCTGTAACTATAATTATTTCAGTGAAAGCGTGAATGCATGTGTGTATGTGTGTATATATATATATATATGTGTGCGTTTTTTTCACCCATGTAAAGTTACCTATGGAGCTTGCTTCTGGTAGCCTAAAGCCTCGTCTGGCAACTTAGGAACCAGTGACTCCCCGCCTGTGCACCCTACTGAACTCTACATGTTATAGATGTTACGTGCTCCAATTCAGGGCAGTATTTTTTTTTTTTTTTTTTTTGTAGCCTTTTTTTTGAGGGGAAAAATCCCTCAAACTTTAGATTGTAACTCATTTAAAATTAGTTCTAAAATCTTTATTTCTACAGGGCTCTAAGTCATTAACTTTATTTTGGTTATATGAAGAAATGTATTTTCTGTTTTTCTGTATTAGAGTAGTATTCTGTCACACTTATGTTTAGTGATCTGTGTATCTGCGCAACCTTTCCTAAGAGACTCTAAGAGACATTTTATTATATTCTTCTCAACATGGGCACACTGGAGTTCCTCTCAGTAAACGAATATGTAGCCACGAGAATGCCTTTTTCTGTGGGACTGTATTAATCGCTGGGCAAAATCGGTGTTTGGTTTCAAATTGGCCTTTATGTATTTGTTAAACTGACCCTGCTTTGTCAGTGTGTTTGATATGCATTAATAAATTCTTTTCCACAGAAGAGCTTGGTATGGGCACCCAGTTGCTGCTGCTCTTGTTCAGTGCTAGGAACGATGTATTTGCTGTGATCTCTGTCACATTGCACCTGCGTAGAAAGTTTTAAGACTCTGTGAGGAAATGAAATTTTGTTTTTAAGCAATTCATCTGTGCTTGCAAGATAGCATACTTTGAAGCTTACGTGCATACATTTAAAGCTTAACTGTTGCAACACTAAAGTTAAAAAACGATGCAAAGTTAAAAATAACGGTGCAGAGGCCTAGTTCACATTATAGATGAGCTATCAACAGGGTATTCATTAAAAAAATAAAAAAAAAGAGTGAAGGATGTTTTTGAGTTAGTTAAATTATTTGGAATTTTCTGCAACAATCTAGAAGTATCTCCATATGAGAGAGTCCAACTTTTGAAGATCATTTCTGGATTTCAACAACATTAATACCAAAATGTCCATATCGAGGGCAGCAATGAGCAAAAGGCTTTGATTTGAAAGTTCTTAACGGTCTCTTGTATAGTTGAGAGCCATAATAAAACGTGTAGGTTAATGTCTATGAAAGAGTGATTTGGAATTTTACATAGTACCAATATTTAAAAAAAGGCCAGATTGGTAGTGCAACCCATCATTTTGTATTATTTTATGTTTGAAATGTCTAAATACGTGTCTTTTTCTCTTTTCTCCCTTTAATAAAATATTTCAATAGGGCAAGTAATTTCTAGCCTCTAGCCTGTCTAGCTGGTGCAAAATAGTTGGTATAGCTGAATTCTGACCCTCTGTAAATTGGGATCTAGATTGTATTAATGGAGGCTTAGTTCTGTTAGCTGCTGTGTCCTTATGGTATACTGCATTTTTGAAAGGACATAAAATTATTTAGTTGATATGGACATGGAGTTGTTTAGTTGGTATTTTCTGAGCAAAGTAACTAAATCAACAGTTACAGCATAACAAAACAATCCATGTCACTGTGCTGCTGACAGTGTGCTAAAATTAGTATTTTTTTCTGTTTAATGATGATACATGTGGTTTGTTTTAAATAGTGAAGTGGTTTGTACAAAGGGTAATTCCTCTTAAATGGAGCAATTGCTCATAGTGGACATCCACAGATCGAAAACAATTGAACTGAAACTTCAATATCAACCTTTTCTGTCTTTAACAAGAAAGTATTCACAGCAGAGCTCTCATATCCAAGATTAAAAAATAATAAAAAAAGGTTCATCATGAAAACAAAACCTAGCAATCCTCCATCTCTACCCGTGCTCTTCCATTAGTGTTCACATGTTAAATTAGTGTAATTTTATTTAGGCCTTAAGCATTATGACTATGGAGAAAAGCTGAATTCCTCAGTCAGTTTCCTATGTCATGCTTTTGGATCTGGTGATTTATAGGAGTCTGAAGGACTTTTCATCACATTCTTTCTTCATGGCTTAATTCAAAGTTGATTTATTTGATAGCATTCACAATTGATGTAGTCAATAGTGTCAATAATGGAAAAAAGATTAGAACAGATTATCTTTGTGTTTAAATTGTATAAAGCATTGAAAAGGATGAATAATTTCTGGATACAGTTTATGGTTTTGATGGAGAAAGAGTGTATTATTTGCAGCATGTCGCTGTTGCAGTCGCAGTCTGCCTGTTGGACGATTCATGTTTTAGTGGGTCATCAAAGGATCAGGTATTTGTTGGTTACAAGATGTGATGATTCTCAAGACATCCCTGTTTAGAAGCCTGTCATTTTCATGAGAACAATGTTTTTATTTTTTTTACCTAGTCTTGTATATCACTTTCTCTGTGACTGTCTTCTAAAATTATTTTGTAGGGCTTTAGCTCATGAAAGTGTTGAGCATCTGTTGGGTTACAGATTGGAGTCTCTGTGCACTTGGGTTCCTCAACCTGCTCTTTCATGGTGGTTTTCACATAGGAACCTGCAGCCTCTGCTTGCAGCTGCCCAAGTCAAGAGGAGAAGTCCTCATGTGGATGTTCACCACCAACTGCTCAACCCACAACTTGTCCTGTGGATGGACGGTGGGCAGGCTGCCTTGCTGGGCTCTTCTGCTTTGTTTAAGCAGCCTAGTACTATTCTTTAAGAGAAATGCAGTGTTTGCTTAGTCCTATGTATAGGGTAAATGCAAATAAAAGTAACGATATTGTTGGATAACGGGTTTTTAGTATGTTGCTAGGAAGAAGGAGCCGTCGAGCAGGATGGCGCTGGCACATCCTGCCTGCGGGCCCTGTGGCTGAGGCAGGAGCGCAGTCGTTGTGTGTGGAGGGCCTGTGCTGAGGGCAGTGAGGAACGGCGTCCTCGTGCGCTGTTCATCTGCTTTAGGGAAAACAAGACCCTGTGGAATTCAGGGGAAATCTTGAAGTTGGTACTTGAAACCGCAACTCTCAAAGGACAAGGGGCCTAATGGCTTCCCGGACTTTGTTTCCCAAGAGCAGGCCCGTTGTTCCTCTGCTGTGCTGGAGCCCCTTCCCGGCCCCAGGAGCTGCCATTTGGCAGCCGGGTCTCCGAGCTCCACAAGCGCCAGAGATGCTTGAGTGAAGGGCCCCTCTCAACACGCCAGCGGCCTGAGTGCGAGGAGCTCCCTGGGGGCAGTGACAGGCGAACCTCTCCGTCACAGTGTTGTTATTTCATTCCGGGGCTCTTGGAGTGTATTTCAATCCACTTTGAGGCGCGGTGGCTGTGTTTTCTGCTGCATCAGCTGCTCGGGAGCGGTTGCAGTTGGCAGGCGCTGCCAGACGTGTCGCGCTGGCCACGTGCTGCTCCATGCAGTATGTGCCCCCGCGCCGCTCGGCAGGGAACGGGCCCCGACGTCCTCCCGGGAGCCTCCCGGCACGACGGGCGGCTCTTCGGCTTCGGTGCAGACTTTGACCATTGACCACGGAGGGCTGCACTGTAGAGTTCTGGTTTTCAGCATGTGCATTTCCAAATCTGGCAAGGGGAGGCTATCATCACGTTAATCATTTTGCTTAGAATGGTGTTGAAGCCTTCCCTGGGTGATGTACATGGAAGGCAGCGATACGAGCGCGACATTAGAGCTCGCAGTGTGCATCACGGCGCGGGTGCCGGCACCCTCCAAGAATCCTTCAGGCTTTGCCGCCTCGCAGAGGTGCGCACACTGCTGATTTATTAGTTCTCAAGTGTGGCATGTAATACACGAGCACTCCCGAGAAACTCCTGTCATTGCTGTGCCAGCGCTGCTCATTTGCCTCCACGTTGCCCGCTGCAGAGCCATTGACTTCTTTTACATTCGCTTCCCCTCCTACTCGGCCAGTGCAGCAGCCCCGTGAATTCAATTAGGGAAAACAGCGAAGCCGGCGTCGGGGGCATCCTGCCTGGGTGGAGCGGGGCCTTTGGTCTTTTGCACTGTAGCAGGCTCCAGCTGTGGCGAGATCTCGCTGTGTTTTGATCCAGCTCTTTCTGGTGGTGTCGAACACGTGCAGAATCAGAATTAGATGCTGGAGTATTCAGTGGGTTATTTTTTGTTCACAGTGAGGCAGTGATTTTTGTCTGGATATGGAAAGAAAGTGCATGTTTCTTGAGAACTGAAATATGTAAGATGTTCAAATTCTCAGGAGTAAGGATAGAAGTGCCTTGGTTCTCATGTATGTTTTTGTGAGCAGTGGCCTGCTTATTTAGAGTTCCAACATGCCTTTCCTAACTTTCTTATTGAAATACACTAATGCTTATTATTATCACTAATAGGTTTGTGTAGTGCAGTTCTGAAGGCTGTTCCATGGCTTTGCTTCTTGTACCCTGTTCTTCCACAGCTATTATTTTTCTTCTGTACTGTGGCAAGTTGGCCTTTAATAAAATAAGTAGCTAATTACAGGTATTGATTATGGACATGAGAGTTTCTTTGCTTTGGAACAGCACATTGTAAAAACAACTTTTAAATTATAAACGTGGGTTTTCGTGTAACTAAAAATATGATAAGGCCTATTTAAAATATTTGTTTAAAACAGGTTCAGTAAACATTATGAGGGGGAGGAAAATGCTAAAAATTTCCCCAGAAAATATGTGAAAATCTGAGGCTGGAAAGTCAGGCAACTCATATTTGATGGGTGTCCTCTCATTCCGTAAGCTTTTTTTCCTTGTCATGTATTAGTCCTATCTCTGGAATGTTACATGGCTGCATAGCTCAATTAATGCTCTATGGCAGGAGGAGGAAAAAAATGTCTCTCTCTTGTCAGAAGGGAAGTTATTTACTTTCAAAAGCTGACAGAATAGCACTGCAGGGGCTTCATTTATTTCCGTTCAGAATGCCATTATTGTGTAATGCAGAGGGACTTGTGCATGCATTGCAGGCTTACTCCTGTAATCTTTTTTTCTTCTGGGTAGCTGCAGAAGTGTAAAATGGCACGTGGGAATGTCTCAGGATTCTGATTTTTGCTTTTTCGCATTTGCCAAACTACATTCCAGGAGTCTTAAAAGATTTGGCGTTGGGATGACAATAAATTCGCTTGTCTCCAGTGCTGCTGGTTGATACCTACGGGATGATGCTCTAGCCTAGTTGAAAGACTGATGGCATCCTCGGTTACCTTCCTGGTGTGTGTCGTTTTTCCTGATGGGTGGCATATGGTGTGGGACTGCTCTTTCTGCATTACTCTTCCTCTGCTGCAGTGCTTTGTACCCTCTCAAAGAGCAGCCCTCTCCCCGGAGCACTGGAGTGGGACCGGTTTGTAAAGACTCTCCGTGTTGCATTTCAGTCAAACAAAGTTTGGAAAAACATTCAGCTGCTTTTGTTCTGCCTGTGCTCAAGAGGCAAGATAAGTAGCTCTGATATCCTCCACCCAAGTTTAAGTTGCTGCAGAAATACAATAGTGTTCAGAAACTGCAATTCCAAAAAGTAATTTTTTTTCCTTTACCATTTCTAGCATCTCCTCCAGCTCCAGATACCACACTTATCACACACATGTGAAATTACTTGTTGCTCTGTGTAAAAGATCTTAGAAGACCCAAAGCAAAAGGCTGATATGTCTGACTTGGAGTGCCTTGTGTAGGCACATTACTTTTTTATATATATTATTTTCATTTTACTTTTTTAATCAAAGGCTCCAGCAGAAAATGGGCAATAATTCAGACAGGAGTTGCCTTTTTACTGATAGCTGAGGTTTTTTTCTTATAACTATTACAATTCCTTATTAAGGCCCGATTGTATTTTTGTTGGTGTTTGCAGTTTCTTTCTAATTTACATTGGTAAATGAAACATTTTAAAAACTCAAAATATGTTAATTAGTGGATTTTATTTAAACATAACCATAACCTATCTTTCACAGGAGGGAGAAGAGTTCTGCTTGTAAATGAGTTTGCTTTCTTCTTTCTTTCTTTCTTTGCAGACATAAAATCCAATAAATTTCTATTGCAGTTGCTGGGGTTCGGGGAGAAAAAGCAAAGGAAAAGTACAAAGCTATTGGGAAGCGTCAAACACAGAGAATGATGAAGTACATTTCATAGCAGCCAATTCCAACCCCAAAATCCCTGTTGTGCAGGAAGGCTTTCCAATTCGCACAGGATATTCAGCCATTGCACAGCATAGTATTAATGATTTATACGCACCGCACCACTGCTTTTGTTCACTAGCAGAGCCAGGTTGTGTTAATAAAGGAATTTCAGGGAAAAAGGTCCCGGCATGCTGAGTTGTTTTGCTCAATGCGGTGGATGCTGTCCCATAAATCAAAAGAATTTAGTGCTTTACAACCTTTCAGAGCTGCTGTGGTTGTTTTTTTCCTCACCCCCCTCTCCTTTTTTTTTTATTTAATCTGATTCACCTAGGAATATTTTCATTTCTTTTCTATAAAGAATGAATGAACTACTGGATGAGATCTATCTCAGCTGTTTTAGGGTTGATTGGTTTGCTTCACAGTGGCGTTATGCTTCCATTTGTTTTCCATTTGGTATTTATGCTTTATAGTGGTGTCTATGGAAATAGGCTAGCATGGTTTTATTAACATAAAGAGATGCAGATCACATTATATTCTGTCTTCTTTCTTTGACATAACTAAGTAAAATGTAAAGCAAAATGTGTTTACGGTAAACAAAGCAATTTTGTATTCCTCATCTAAATGTAATAATAACCCCCACTGAAACAATTTTTACCATTTCAAAATTAGGATAATTTTGATTAGCAAAAATATGCCTTTATTTGTTTTTTTGCATTGCGTGTGTTTATTTTCAGACTTGTTTTTTTACCTAGAAACTTTATTTTTTTAATAGCAAACAAAATGGCTACTTAATTTTGTATTTATGTACATAATAAGTCTTTTCCAATATTGGAACAATGTTGAAAATAGTTATATAATTGAAAATAGAGAGAGTGAGACTAATAAAACCCTGGAATTATGATGTGAAATAGAGAATTAGAGAGTATTACGGGATGAGATCACAGAAAACAAACACTTGGTTTGATACCTGCATAGTCTAAGCCTCTCTTTTTCCATTACCGTTCTATGAAACTGTATGTGTAAAAAAAAAAAAAAAAAAAAAAAAAAAGATTCATTATAAGGAATTTGTTTTGCCGTTAAAGGGGAGACAGAATTACAGAGAGGTCTGAATGGTTTTGAATTTCAGAGCAAGTGCAGTGGTTTCAGTCTATTTGAGTCACTCGGTTTCACTGATTTATGTAGCTTTTGCTTATGGAAAATGCGTCTGCCCAGTCTTGGCTTTGTTGTGGGAGGAAATACGGGTGCCTCCTTCTTGCATGGAAGTCAACAATGCGGGAAGCAGCATTACCCAAGCTCAAACCAACCCGGAGAGGGATACTTTTAATGTTTCTAGCTCGCTGTGTAGCCTGACAGCAGCTACAGCCCTCCTTTCCTGTTTTCATCAATGGTATAAATATCCCGGATTAATACAAGACAGGTGCCCAGTAAATGAGGCTCATGTTTATAGTGCACCATTTTGGTATTTGTTTGTCCTCTATTCTTTGGGCGCGTGAGTGTTTCATTGTGTTTAATTATGTCTGTGAGGCACAAGACAACAGTCAACATCTGCTCTATTGTTTCCCTGGTTTACAGATAGCTTTGATGGGTTATTAAACAATCTATTTTTCAAAGAGAAAACAGAGAAGCAAGCTGCACCCATATTATGTAATTTTGTAAAGGTACATTATGCAATTAGTTGTCTAGTATTTGCACATAATCTTTTATTTTGGTTGAATAAATGCTCTTCTGTTTTTTTAAAAAAATGGTCTCAGGCAGTTTTTAGCTAATAGTGAATTTCTGGTTTATCATATGTGGGTTGATCGAACCATTACCGGATTAACTTCACCATGCCTTTTATGTTGAAGTGATGCTATTGAGTTGTGAATGCTGATATAAAGAGTGGAAATGTTTATTGCCTTTCATTTTATTTGTTACCAAAGCAGCTACTGATGGACTCTTACAGATCTTAGAAAAAGTATAAATTTGCTTGAGTTAGTTTTGAGCTAAAGTCTACATTCTTGCTAGAATAGGCACTTGAGAAGCTATTACTCCCCCAGTTCTTACTCATGGAAAACAGCCCTCAGCCCCCTTCTACCAAAAGAAGTTGCTAGAGAAGGACAATGCTGTGGAATTTCACTCTTTGTGGATGCACTTCCTGATGGAAGAGTTCTCTTCATGATCTATTCTGATTTTTTTCTTCTGTTTTGGCATACTTGTGAGCCATTTAAGGTTTCTTATGTAGTGCTGGTCGTTTAGGGTGAATAATTAGAAAAATCCAAACATGCGGCATGGTTTTGTCCTTGTAATAAATAGAGAGAAATAGAGTGTGCAGATAGCACTGATGGGCATAAACCAAAGTCAGGCCTTCGGTAGCATTGCAGCAATGCATCTCTTAAAAATATTTCGGGACGATCATTAGGTTGTGGTATTTTCATAGACATATACCTGCTACTATATACAGTCAGAGCAAGAGCTGTCTATACTGTATAATCTTATACATATGTATATTTGAAGCTTTTAAAAGTGTTTATGTATCTTGTGTGTATGTACATAGGTGTGCCAATGAAACTATGTCTCAGGATCAGTTCAGAATGGATTAAACTACCACTTGTATGCACATAAAGATCTGGGTTCAGAGGAAAAAAAAACGTAGAATATGTATAGTTATTCTAGAAACGTGCATCATGAACCCGTGCTAGAGCGGTGTTGTAGGTACCTGTTTAAATGTCCTTTTGTGAAATGGTGATAGCTTTTAACTTTCAATGAAAATGCCTCCTTTTTGGTGGAAGGGCAAGTTAGAACCCCTTGGGGCATTCAAAGAGCTTGGAGCAGGAGATGGCATTATGTGCACCATGCTGCTCAGCAGAGACGGCGTGTTGCTGCCCCCGCTGCTTGATGCTCCCGTTTCCCACAAACCTGGCAAACGGAAACTCAAATGGAATCAAATTAGCAACATATAAGCACTTTTTCTTTTTAAAAGGTCTTATTTGAAGTGTTCCCAGAAACCATAGGGAGGAAAAAAGGTGTGTGCGTATGTGTGTTTTCATAATGTTTACTGCTAGCTGGTTCAGAAGGGCCCGTCTCTCAGGAGCTGCTCTTTATTTATAAGCAGATGTGTTTGCATCGAGCCAAATAGACCCCACGGGTGTCTCCAATTGCTTGCATGGGAACAGAGCCCTCGTGAGGCTTTTATCCTGGTGAGCAGTGCAGAGACAGGGCTGGGTGGGAGAGGAAATCAGCAGCAGACCTTTTGCTGGGATAAACCAGCCCAGTCTGCTGCCTCCCACCACGGATGTGATCCCTGGCTTTGCTGTCAGATTAATGCATCATTGAGGTGGGGTGCACTTTCTCTCATCACCATGTTCGTGCATTTTTTAGCAGTGCTTACCTGAAAGCTGTGTGTTTTGCTCTATGCATGTCCTGTGTAATTTCCTCTTGTGTGCTCACTTCCCTGAGGACCTGTACTGTGGAAGTGCCCCCTGGAGCCATGTGAGAAGGAGGAGTTCTCCCCGAGCTAGAAGGAGACCCAGTTATAAGGAGCAACATCTGCTCTGTGCTACTGGCTGCTTGCAAAACTGAGCAGCATTTTGGCCCCTGGAGCACAGTGCTGTGCACTGCTTTGCTGGTGTTACTTTTATGAATTAATCAAGGCTGAGCATTCAGAAGATTTAGGTGTTTTGTGCTGTTTTATTTCTTAGTACTACCACAAACAGCCAAGCAGACTGGATTAATGGACTACTGCAAAGTTTGTTTGCTTCCATTTCTTAAACTGTAACACTAGACTACCCGAAATCTTTCAGGAAGCAGGCTGGGAAGGCAACTTAGCATTAGGCAAAAATCCCAGGGAATTGTAAAAACTTTTAATAAAAATTCACTAGTGATAGTTGACTCGTTAATTGTCCTGCAATGCGACCGCTTTGCAGAAGCTGCTGTGCAGCACTTTGCCTTCATTACACTGCTAGAGAGATTTCTCAGTAATGAGATTTGGAATCTGAATGTGCAAAAGTTTTGTCTGGAGGAACAGGTTAATAGGGATTTCTAGCATAGCTGATCTTTGAACAACACGAACAAAATCTCTGTATAGTACAACAATTCTTTCCCCCAGGTATTACCAGTATCTACTAACAAACATTTCAGTGTTTTGGTTTTTTTAACTATTTTTTATGGTTTAGGAAGGACCGATGAGCTTTGGTACAGATGTAACGTGTTAGAGCCTCCTGTTCTTGGAGACTTGTTCTGTCCTCTTCTGATTTTCAGTTTAGAATGTCTTGAGGAAGTTGGTTTGAGAAAGAACATTAGCAATGGAGTATTCACTTGATTTGGGTATTCACCATGGCTCCTGTAGAAAATGATCTTTTTGGCAGAATAGTTATTTGGGCCTAGAACACACGGCACGTAAATAGAATATTTTCTAACGGATTTGAGAAGAGGGGAAGAAAATACCTGATGTCACCCTTCAAGCTGAGATCTGTTTATTGTATTGCCAGAAAGTTTTGTCACGGTTTGATCCAGGGAACTTGGTTCTTCTCACAAGACAGTTTGCTTCCTGCTAGCTGTTGGCATTAGGTGCCCATGGAGAGTACCCAGGAACTCTGCTGGGCACGGATATGAGTAGGTCGTGCACAAGAGCTGCCTAATAAGACTGAATCCAGAGGTTGTGGTTGAACTGCTTGACATGGGGCCAAGTGTCCCTCCCAGTCATCGCGCTAAGTGATACCTAGTTGAGTTCCTTTCAGTCGTAGAGCGGCAAAGAAGTTGCAGAAGCTTTCTCAATTTACTGGTGTTCGGATTTGGAGGCAAATTGTGTGCTAACTGCACCTCCTACGGCTTTCAGCCAAATCCTGTTTGCCTTTAAAACTATTGGTGATGCCTTGAATAAAGCCGAGTTATAGCTTGCATTATAACTGATGCCTTCAAGCCTTGGTGTTCTCTAGAGAACAGGAAACTTCTCAGATCTGAACTGAAATTCCCTTTGACCTGTAGGGTCTCTGTTATTTGGGGGCTTATTTCTCCAAGGCACCCTGCTCTTTCAGGAGATTGACCCAACACTGGTCTCTGCAATCAGACCATTACACTTGGCACAGTAAGGACGCTTGAATGATGTGTTTATACAGGCAGGAGACATGATTTAAAGCATTTCATGATTCACCATCCACTCCTATTAAAATGAAGTGTACAAAATAGTTGTTACTCATCAGAAACCCTGTGTATTCAGGGGTGAATCTTATTGAAAGATCCTCACAGTGATACTCTACTGTTCCCAAGAGAAGCAAATAAAAAGTGTACTTTGATGAATAATGAATCTGCTAATTGGGGTCAAGAAGAAGTCATAGCTTCGTCTGGTACATGGTTAGAGTGGCCTGACTATAGCAATAAAGGAAACTTGGTTTGAACAGATTTGGAAATAAAAATACATGGCTATCTGCCATCCGCACACAGCCAAAGCCAGAGAGATGACTGTGACAGACAGGAGACTTGCCCACACTGTTCTAGAACTCGCTGTTATATTCCTGAGGTCCTGGCCTCGGGTATGGTGATGTCAACAAGAAGACCACTATGAACTTTCTTTGAACTATGTGAGGCCATATGTGTGCCCAAATGTTGACAAAAATCCTGTGCCAAATGTATAACCTCTCACGGCATTGCTTGGGAAACGTGGATACCCATTAAAAGCCTGTTCCTGATTTACAAGGGAAAATATATTTTCTGTTTCTGGGGCTTATTTGCAATTGAATGAATCCCAGCGGGGCAGCCTACTCCTGCCTGTTGGTGAAAAGACGTATTTCTTGGACATCTTATGTGGAGCCCAGAGGACAGAGAATGAATGAGATTTGAAAGTTGCGAGACTGGAAGTTTCTGTTACGTGCCTAGTACAGGATTTTCAAAAACGCCCAACTTCCAATAGAGTGAAGACTTCTCTCATCTTCTTTTTGAGAAGAATGCAGATAAAGTCAAAAGCAGAAGTCCTTGTAAAAGATCCTGCAAGTAGCCTGGACGTGGGAAAGAGGTTGCCCTCCAGGAAGGCAACAGTTAAAATTACAATTGATTTAGTATGTTTTCCATCAGATTGAAGTTATGTAATGTTAGACAGTAAGGGGAGAAGGAAAACTCTAAGAGAAGGAAGACAACTCTAGTGTTCATTAAAGACTTGAAAATTTAGTCACATATTTCACAGCCCATCTTCTGTGTTGGTAACAAACAGTAATGTACATGTGGCAGAAACAGCCTTTTGTAGTTGAAGCCATTTTTTATTTCCGGCATTACAGCTGCCTTCTCCAAGTGATCCAGGAGAGCAGGGGAGAGGAGCGCCTTGACTAAATGGATTTGTGCAAGGCTACAGAGCTGCTGTCCAAAGGGACTGCTCTGCTCATAGTTGGCATCACCATGCTGGGGTTGGCATCACCAACTGCTTGGAGCTTTAGGAGGTGATTCACATTCTCTGTGACTTCTTGCACAGCCTAGCAGTGTCCTTCCAAGTGCCTTGCCGAGCACATTAAATAACTGAGGTTCCAGGATTCATCCTGATGTAATTTTGGCAGTAATGCTGACACAAAAATTGAAATTTGACTGTGATTCCAAATCTCTTTAGTTCATATGAAAGCACAGAAAAATCAAACAGTATCTGTTGCTGTGTGTTTCTCTTTCAGGGCTAGTGACAATAAGGATAGTGTAGGCCATCTAAGGGAAATCCAGCTTTAGAAGCATCCCTTAAAGTTCCACTTTTTCCTATTCTTCTCTCTCTCTCATCCTTGTATCAGTTATGTAAGTGAATGTCTCAGCAAATGGAAAAATATTCTATTAATAGGTTATCAGGAGACAGATATATCTGTCTAGTAACAATCTAGTCTAAGCAAGAACTGATGTTTTTCTGAGGTTTTAGAATACAGCAGGCAAAAATCCATAACTTCACTTGTTCTTTGAGAGACCAAACTAAGTTGCTGTGTGTTTTGCTGGCTGCATTTGCCTTTTATGTTGTTGTTGATGATGATGATCTGGTACTAGCACAGTTCTCTTCCAAAGAAACATACAGCCTGAAATGTATTAGGTGGGTATGGACTGGCTCATTTGCAGCGGGAAGAGGGATATTGGTCAGTTTGCTGCTCAATGGTCAGTTCATCCACAGGCATCAACATTTTTGTCTGCAATCCTAGTAATAGGATTTTTTTATGAGCTAAGGGAGAACATTCATAGACATTCCCAGGGAATTCTTCCTTGGTATCAGCAAATTCTAGGCAAAGGCATGGATGGTATTTTGAGTGCCGTGAGACGCTGAAGAAGACGCTATAAAGTAGAAATTGATCTTTAGTGCTACAGGGGTGGGTAGGGGAGGATGAGACTGAAGTGAGCCCTTATAGCTGCTAAAAATTACCTTGCCTTTGCTGCTGTAGAGAAGGGACCTGCGCCAGACCATGCAAGGAAAGGAGAAGTGAGTAATTTAAGATTAATTGCCTTAGGATTTTTTAGGGCTGCAAATGTTTTCCAAAATGTTTTCCAAAAATGCTTCCCAGCTTTATTCTTGAAGTTTTCTCTCTGAAGCCCTCATGATCAGCTGGGCTGCAGTTCGTTATCTTGGAAATCTCTAAATTTGTCCCCATTAAAAAATAAGTTTTTTTTTTTTCCTGCTTCTTTTCAAGTGTGATATTGAATCTATATTTCTTAAAAAATTAGGAAAAAAAAATCAGAAAACTGAACCTCAGTAGAGCTAAAGAATCATTGACCATCTGATTGAAAGAGTCAGCTACAGCAATTTTGAACTGTAGCTAGTCTCTAATTTACTCTGAAGAGCTACAGTGATTTTCAAATAGAAACACTAAGTTTAGTAAAAAAAATGTGTTAATACCAAATGTGCTGTATCCCACAAATGTTCCACACACTTGAAAAAAGACAGGCCGCCTCAGCTTAAACCCTTTCTGTATCCTTGTCCTATATACTCTTCTAAGCTGAGATGCTTAATAAACTCTGCAAACTCCAACCGCATCAGAGACTTCAAGGATAGTGGAGATCTTTGATTCGTAAAAGTGCTATTGTCTACTTTGAAGGCATTAAAAACCATTGCGGTGCTTTGGTTCTGCTGCTCGGTATAATAGGAGGAGTGCAGCAGGGAATTGACAGTTGGCATGAATAGCTCAGAGACATAGTTGAAACTCTGAAGAGTTGCATGGAGTCAGCAGCTGCTGAGGACAGAGATGCAGTTTGGAAAGTGCATTTAGCGTCCTTGAACAGCCTTTTAATCGCAAGGGGGGCCTCCTGTTCCCTCCTGTCCCCCAAATGGCACCCAGGAAGGTGGAAATAATGTCTTGGGAAGACAAGTGTTATGATAAAAATGAAAAAGGGGCAGCAGTCCTGGTTAAAACAAGACATTCCATTTCCTGTCATGCCTGGGCCTGCTTGTCCCTGTTGAAGGTGGTGGGTGGTTGGTAAAGGAGGTAAAGATAGAAGCTCACCTGCTCTTTCTGACTATATAGGTCAAAATCTGGTAGCACTCAAGTGAGCACAAAAGTTGCTGGGACTTTGTGCTCTCTTTCACACAGAATGTGGGTGAAACAAGGACTGCCCAAGAGACATGCAGACCAGTCTGTGCTCTTAGCTTTGGGCTTTCCCGTACCAGAAAACCACGGGCAAATCCCAAAGAGCAACTGGAGGGCATTTGGAGAAGAGCGAGAACAGTGGCCAGAAAGTAAGAGGCTTGAAGAAGAGCTTAAAGGAATGAAATATGGCTTAGCATAAACTATGAGCAGGCTGCCAAAATGATACCTGAATTATTTATGACCTGTGAGATAATGTTGGAAGTGAGTAGAAATTACTTGAAGTTTGTTGGTTTTGTATTGCTTTTGGAAGAGCCTTTGTTTGTGATATTTGGACAAGATATAGACTTTAGGCAAAATTAAAATAATTCATTAGGGGAAAGGTAGTCTGGATAGATTCCTTCTGTCAGGATCTTTTTGGTAAGAGTGTGCATCATCGGTTCACTGCTGACTGCATTGCAGGGATCTGCCCTTTCCAGGAGACGGGGATCCAGGAAAGTCGCTAGTTTTTGATCTTGAACCATAGGAAGAGTAGGCATCCACTTTTGCCTCAAGGGCTGTTTGGCCTCTATGCCGTTGTCTAATGCAACATACACAGGTAGGATCCCAGAATCCCAGAATGGTTGAGGTTGGAGGGGACCTTTTTGCATTATTTTCAGTTCCATGCAACTCAGTTCTCAGGTGGGCTTGGAGCTTTATTTCCTTTTGCATGTGTCATCGTGATAGGGTGATCTCCATTTCCTCCCCATTTCAAATGTTTATTTTTTGGCATTTCAGGGGCCAAGCCATTATATTACTCCTGGCAGTAGCCTTCATTCTGTGTGAAAATACAAGTCTTTCCGTGTTGCAGAATTAGTGTTGTGGGCCCTGAAGAGGAGGGGACCCGTGATGGGCTTGAGTCCTGTGCCTTTTTTTTCCTTCTCTTGCCTACTTATTTGCTGACCTTCCCCTTCTACTTTAGCATTTTTGACAACTACCTGTGCTGCTCAGCTTTAAAACCAGGTTCCATTTAGGAGGCAGGTTCCTACTGTACTGGCTTGTCAGATTTTGGAAGTCAGATAGTCTGTAGAATATGGTCCCTTATGTTAATGAATTCAAATAATATATTCTATACCTGATGAGCAGACAACAATGTTTAGATAACAGTAAGCTTTTAAAGGTATCTATGTTATGGGCATCTTAGCTGTGATTCACATGGTGCTATTCAGAAATATTGAACCAAAAGTGACTAAATTCTGATTCTGCTGTTAATTTTTAGAACTGTGCATTGCATGGCAGAACAATTTATATAAATAATTGCTGCCTTGTACAAAATTCTATAAAAGCAAAGCAGAAAGGTTCATGCATGTAGTTTTTATTTATATATGTGTGTGAATATGTATTATATAGACAGAATTTAAAACCTGAATTCATATATTTCCTTGCTATTTTTTCCTCTCTTTTTCTAAATCAATTTTCAGTTTCAGAAAATCCTTGGAAATTTTTATGAAAAAAGAAGTGGGGGTTGGAAAGAGATAGCTGCAAGAAAGATGCCCTCAATTAGCATACTGAAAATGGCTTAGCATATCCTTTTTTTTTTTTTCCTAACAGCATTGTAATTTTCTAGAATGTCATGAAAGTGAAAGCTGTAGAGTTGTTTAAAATAGATCATCTCCCCTTCTCCACCCACACATGTACTTAGTTTTTTTGCAGAGAGTTAAGAATCTACGAGTAGGCAGGAAAAAAGTGCTGTCATCATCGGGGGCTTCGGGCAGGTGATGGATCTCTGTGATAGTGTTGGCCATTTAGGCTCTGTCCTAGCAAAAGCATCTGGCCTTGTGCATAACCTCAGTCATGCTAGAGGTCCTGCTAAAATAAAGCATAAATGTTAACATATTTAATAGCCTTATACCGTGTTCTGTAAGTCTTCAGCACTCTTTGTGCTCAATTTCCTCTATTCAGCTTATTCTTTCAAAACAGGAATGACTATTGATGCTAAGAATGAGGTGTAAAGCTTGAGGAAAATTTCCATTTACTGTGGTCAGGAGGGAGAGCGTATTATGCTAAGCAGCATGTTCATATGGACCGGTGAAGCTGATGTAGTTGCACTGGTGTGAGTTCAGAATTTGGCCCAGGGAGGGGCACCAGTAAAGCTGTATGTGCTTCTGTGGTCCAAGGGCCAAACCAGAGAGTCAGAGTCCGGGTTTGAAGTGCCATGCTGCTATACCTTTAGAAACATATGGTTCTAGGGAGGCAAGCCAAGCATCTTTTCATTAAAACAGGTAATTACAGTCTGTTTTCAAAAGTTGTTTGTATATATTGCAAACTTAAATGCAGTGAATATAAATGCTTTTAAGATATTGATTTTATTAATTCTTAAATATCATTTTTCTTAAACATTTATTCCGCTTGCAAAGGACTGGCAGGGTCCTCCTGTAGGTTATGGAGTCCAGACTAACTCAGCTATTGGTGTCATATCATTTGGTTCTTTCCATAAGTTGTCATTTGTGCCACTACAGTTTTGGAAGGCTTTCCTAGAATATCACTTATTTAACATCAAAATACTTTCAAAAATGATTTCAAAAGTACTTTCAGCCTGAAATTTATTCATAACTCCTTTTTCCTCATTTTTTTTAGTGTGCTAAGACTGTCCTTAGCTTAAAATCTTCCTCCTACTCCTTTCTCCCCTGTTTTATATATAAGCAGCAATCATACCTGTTCGCAGATCTAGTTTCACTATGGTAAGCCAGTCAAATTTTCTTAGCTTCCCCGTTACAAAATAGTTGCTCCATTCCTGTGATCAAAATATAGAGGCTTTTTTTCTACACTGTTGTAGTTGAATTGGATTTTTTTTTAATGTAGATGAACCATATGCTATTGGAAATACCTTTCCTGAGAAATGCTGGTAATTTCCGTTGCATATCGGCCTCGTTCCAGCAGCTCAGGATGTAGAGGTCCTTCTCTTCTCCCGCAGAGTGTAGACCTGAATTTTCTTTTACTGGTTTATTTTTGTATTGCTTGTTTTGTTTATTTTATTTATTTTTATGTTTTGTATTACTGCATCTCACCCCATTTTTAGTAATGCAGTCCTTAAGGTGGAGCAATTCTTCCTATATGATATTATTATCCTCCTCAGTTTTGACAGTGCCTTCCAACTTGTCATCAGGATATTTCATCAGTGTGTTGCCCTGTGCCAAGGCAATAATCAAGGTGTTAAACAAAACCTCTCCCAAAGTGAACAGAGGAGCTTCCCTGAGCCTGTTCTTCCCAGGACAAAAACAGCCTTTCCTATTAACCTACCACTTCAACCTCTTGACAATACCCCTTCAGATCCTCTTGCTCGCTGGTATATAGCATTTGATATAGCATTATATCAAATACATATATACCGAAATAAAAAAAAATGCTAGATATTTTGCAGAATAGTTTTAACAACCCCTATTTGTGTCAACAGTCCTACCGGATTATTTGAGTGAAGCTTAAAGAACCCAGTGTAACGTCCCCCATGCAAAGTGAAAGGATTTTTTTTTCTTTAGATGAAACTCCCTCTGTTACACCAAACAAATAGGTAATAGTTAAAACGAAAGTATGCTTTTTAGGAAAGAAGTCCTTTTAAATGAGTTGTAATGGCAACAGTCTTTTTCATCTATACCTTCTGTTTCTGTATTCCTGTTTGAAAGTTAATAACTGTTTTTAATGCTGGAATTTATGAAAAACCTTTTGGCAAAACCCCCATGTATCAGCCCACTGTGTGGTTGATAATTAAACTGTAGAGTTCTGTTCCTTGATGAGAAGAGAACATGAGATATGATTAAGCGCTAAGTGTAGTCAGATAGCCAGCGCGAGCGGTGTTATCCCCAAGAGAAGAGCAAAGCTATTTTATAAACAGATGATGCTACTAGGTAAACAGCACTTTGTCACATGCCAATTGCTGTCCTCACTGGCAGACCCCCAGAAAAGCATCGGAGAGGGTCACTATTCAGCATCTAAAGTTAGAAATGGGATAAGGCCGCTGGTAACATGGGTCAACGCGCAGCTGCTAAGGTAGATTTCCAAGTCATACAACACGGCTGCCTTGATACATGAGAATCAATTACTGAAAACCTTTTGCAGTGGTCAAAAAGTGACGTTAAATAATTGAGTATCACATCAAATCTTGTCTGCAATTAGTTATCTGGAAAAGTAATTATGCAACAAAATCAAGTAGCTGGAATTAGTGATGTGAAGCACCCTGGTAGCTCAGAGACTGCATGAGAGGATGGGATTTCTTTAACTTGTAACATGAAGTTTTAAGCACTTAAGTAAACATTGAATTAAAATAAACTTGCTCAGTTTTAATTCTTGTCATTAATCATATCTGTGATAGAAAATATGCTGCATATGAAGTAGAAGTGTTAATAAGTAAGTTTCTTTTATCAAAAACAATCTGTGGAAGACAGTAGCTTGCAAATAGTACTTTAAAAACAGACTAACTTTTTTTTTTTCCTCCAAGAGCATAAATTTAGCTTGAGAACAGATAAGAAGAGTACTCTAAAAGGTCAATTTAGTCTTTTCAAAAAGGCTGTGATAAATGTGACAATATAGACGTTATGAAAGGTTAGCAAAGATTCTGCTAGCTGTTAAAATATAATTTACACTAACAGAAATAGTTAGCTAACATTAGTTAACTTAGATAACTCAAATTAAGCAAGAACAATATAATGAATCAAAATCAAACATAGGTAAAAAGCAAAGTTTAAGTTGGATCATTTCACTTGGATATTGCTTAACAGCCGATAAATGGAAGGAAATACTTATTGACACAATCAAAATAAAGCTGACTTTTTTAATAGCTTCTAATAGTAACTGTTGTCATATGTATCTTGCTGCTGATAACAAAATTAATTCTTGTCTTGTGCAAAGACCAACTTGGAGAGTTTGATCTGTATGTATGTATTACTTGAAAATCTAAACTGATAAAGAGTAGTTGGTTAGTCATGTTATTTAAGCTGGTCCCAAAATAGCACCTTCCTTTTTTTGGTAGAGTTAGCTTTGCAGCTGTTGTCTCTATCTGTTGTCTCTGAAGAAAAATTTAACATTAAGAGTTGCTGACGTCAATTTTTTTCTTTTTTTTACAGCTGATGTGGGCTTTGCCCGTGACAGAAGTTATTTGGTTCTAGCTCTGAGTTTGGAAGAAGTTGGTATATAGATTTTCCCCTAACTTTCAATTGATGTGTTTAGCTTTAGTGGGAGTAATACTATCACTTAAACCATGTTGTCGTCTCAAGGAGTTTTGCTACATCCGTATGGAGTGCCAATGATTCTGCCAGCAGCACCATACTTCGCTGGACTTGTTCAGGTAATGCAAGGCCGCTTCCAACAAGCAACTTAACTCTAGTGCACTTAGAGTAATAATTGGAATTTTTATGGTTGAGAAAGCAAACACTTTTAATACAGGCAAAAGCTCTCATGTAGTCTGTGAGAAGACAGTAGGAAATCAAAAAGATGGATCACCCTAATCTGTGTATTGACATCTCTCATGGCTGAATAAATGGTGTAGTTGAGCTATATTTGCTTGTATTGATCTGTCTGCTGCTTAACATTCATGCCTTTGCTTCGTGAGGTTGACCACAGGGCAGAGGATTTGCTATCCGTTCGAGGCTTCGGAGGGACTCAGCATTCCCACGGCAGGTCATAAGACAAAGTAACTTACCGCGGTGTGCTTAGACTAAGTGTTTTAGTGTAGCAAATATGTATAGCATTAAATATGCATTAATTCATAAGTTATGCGTCACAATGAATAAGGTTTGATTTTTTTTGTGTGCGGAAAATTGGCTCTTTACAAAATACTTCCACAAAGCCTTGTGAGTCCTGAAAGTTTAAAATTTTGCTTCTGTTAGTTCTGTATTGTAGAAGTTAACTAGCAATTATTTGTTATGTTGTCTGCTATGTCTCTATTTTTTTTAATTAATTGATTTTTTTTTTTTAATCAAGAAGTGGTACTGCTGCATTTTTTGCTGTCAGATTCAGGATTTTACAGAGATTCGCTCTATAGACGTTAAATAAGCAAAATGTATTCCATCGCTGATGGTATTAGAAAGCACAAAGAAAATATTCAGGAAATATTTCTAAGCCTTGCCAGAATCAAGTAGTCCACTCTATACTATAAGTGGCAGCAGTTGCGATGCATTATTGGGGCCAAGAGGAAAGGGGAATCGTGGAGCACGGTGCTTCTGTGTCACCTTAGCGGTCAATCAGATTATCCCGGAGGAGAGTTGAAACAGTCATTGTGCGCCGGGATCGCGGGGGTTAGCTGGGGTAGCGAGGTGACAACGTGAGCCAGAGAGGTTTGCTATATATATATATGTATATATATATCGAGTCAATCTAAGATTATGAATGGTCTTATTCATATTAGAGTTAGTATCAGACACATTTGTCTAAAATAGAAATATAAATGCACACTGGCCTCTATTGGGTGTTGAAAAAATATAAGCTTTTTGGGCTGTGCGAGCTGATGCTACTTTGTCATGCGGTAAGGCGCAGGAGCAGACTTAAGCACATCAAGCAGCCCTGTGGATCCATTAGAGTTTGGGGGTGAAGGTCGGACACTAGAGCTCAGTCAGACCTTGTGCCATCCTGTCCAATAAATAATTACAAGCAAATCGTGCCTTTCACTCTATGCTGATTGATGCTGAAATTGCTTTTGAAAGTTCTCATAAGTTCCTGTTATAGATTAAGTGCCGGTGTAGGAAAAATAACTGCACCCAACTGAAATGGGTGAATGTAATCAGGTTTAATGGACTCGAGAGCTTGTTGGGAATTAAATAACTATTGATTTGTTGGAAAGTTGCTGTCATTACAAAATGCCACTCTGGACGCATTATTCAAGCAGATAGATTAGAAGAAAGGGCCTTTGAAAATTTGGGATGCCTTATTTCAAGTCTTTTTCTTTTCTTTCTTTCTTTATTTCTTCTGAAAGCTATATCCAGGCTATATCCAGTACCCCACTGACTTAGGTCTAAAATAATAATAATTTGGTTTTGTTTTTGTTTTTAAAAAGAAAAGAAAAAGATAAAAAAGATAAGTTTAGAGATACTGTAGAAAAAGGTTCATCATCTGAGCTGCTTTGTAGTTGGCCATCCTTCTGTCTCTAATCATATACCTAAGAATTACACATTTTTGAAAACCAAACTAATGATTGAGCTACTGTTCTAGTGGATGACTTTAAGATTAAATGCTTGTTTATAAGATTAAATCCTCTAGCTACTTTCTCACCTCGAATTTTTGTCTGTATTTGTGGTATCTGCAGTCAACTTGTGATACTAGAATTATGTTTTCAGATTGACAGACTTGTTTCCTATTGTCCCTCTTTTAAGGTAAGCCTAAGGTATCTGTAATCCAAGAACAGTAATGCAAAAAAAAGCAATGCTAATGTAATCCTACTCCCATCAATAATTATATAATGTTCAGAATATAATGAACAATTTCTTCAAAAATATGCTTTGATAAATCCTGATTAAGCAAATGTTTTCACTGGGTTACAGATTGAGAGCCACAACCATGATATATTTTCAAATGTGGGGCTATTTTACAATTTTAGACCCTTATTAGATTGAGATTGATTTCTTGGAACGTAGTTCTACAGAAATTCTGAAGTATTTCTGAGGAGGGAGGCCGCACAGTTTCCAATTACAGTTACATCAAAATCATTTGCATATGAAAACAAAAATGCAAGTATTAAATAGAGATTAGGGGGGCTGTTCTGACTTGTTCTTGCTGTGCATTGCATGGAGGACCAGAAAGCCCACGGCTCTGCGTGGAGGATGGTTAGTCCTAGTGGTCCTGCCCCTCCGAGCTGTGCACATTGTTTCACCCGATGTTATGCCTGTGCAGCCTTTGCCAGTGCTCCTAAATCCATCAGGAAGATCCATCCTCCATCTAGTGCTTGCTTTTGTCACATCCCCCATTGCAAAGTGCTGGAGTGTGTGGAATATAGAACAAGGAAGAAGAAAGGGTTGTCTAGTGGATGCATCTCAGGAAATGTGGGGTAGAAACCAGTGTCTTTATCTTCCCAGGTGCCTGTATTCTGTATCACTAACTTGGTTTTCTCCTCCTGAGATCCCACATCTGTGCGAGATGATGAATGACGGACATGTATGTTCTTGGAGCTAAGATAGAGCTATTCAGTGTTTGAGATATGTCAAAATGTATCAGATGATACTGCATGCTACTTGCAAACACAGTTGGATTTTCCAAGTAAATAACCTATTCTTAATTAATTACTAGAATTAGTTTGGATGTATTTACACATTTTTAATGAAAAAGACTATCTCTCTTCCCCTCTTTTCTTCCTCCGTTATTAAATTGAATTGGAGAAGGATGGCATGGAGGTATAACAGATGCATAAATAGTATTTTGCATCACTGGGAGGAGAGATGTTCTCAGCATTGACACGCCAGATGTGCTGGCAGCTGCTGTCGCGACCCAAGGAGGCACCGCAGTTCAGGGGCTGCATGTGCTGGGGACAGCAAGGCCACGGCGCGATGGCCGAGCCGTCCCCATTGCACTGCTGCCTCTGGCACCGGGGATCCGAGAAGCGTGACAGCCTCTTCCGTGGCAGTCCCAGGAAAGCTTCCCTGCCATTGGTTTGCCATGAAATTCATGTGGGGGGAACCCTTAAGCAGAATAATAGGTTAAATATTCACACATGAGCTTTATCTTTCATAGGTTTAAGGATTTTAGGTGTGTAAAATCTTTGCATTTGCTTTGGATGTAGATATATACATAGGATTATGATAAAATATTTTAAAAATGCAATATATGGCTTTTAAATGATGGATGTTTATTGCGTGGCTGGCTTAAGCAGTTCAGTTTCCATGTTAGCAAAGAATTTTTCGTATGCATTATTAGTATAAGGAAATTATTAAAGTTGAAATTATTCAAGACTTTTCAGTGAAAGAAAGTACTTAAAAATCCTAGATGGAAACACAGATTTGCTTCATATGAAATGCATTGTTTGAATTTCAAGATCAAAGGGACACTCTTAGTTTTTTTTCTAAGTACATTCAGTGTTTTTTAGAAGTGGGCTAAAAATTTAACATAGGGTAAGAGTTTTGAGGGTTTAAAGTGTATTTTTTTTTTTTGCTTAGGGTTTTTTGGGGTATGTTTGTGGTGGTAATGTACTGTATGTCCTGAAGAACAAATACAGGCAGTGGCCAGCTCTTGATCACCGACTAAAATTTTGATTGCAAATTACTGTACTTTTAAGTAACTGCTTCCATTATTTGTAATTATTTTGGTTATATCTGTGCATCAGGTTTCCCCTGGCTGGTGTAGTAGTGCGGTTGACTGACAGTTGCAGCAGTGCTGATCTGGAGACAACTTCACTTTATTTTTGGGCTAAGTGATAGAACTGCTAGAATATCCTGTGGGAAGCGGCGGTGCCGGCTGCTCCGCGGATCCATCCTTGCCCGTCTGCAGAGCCCTTGTGTCTGTGCTGCATGTGCAAGGGTTAACGGTGCAAAAATGCCAAATCCTTGCAGGGGCCGGTGCTCCTGGGCTACCTGCAGGAGCACAGCTCCCTCTGGAAGTCCCATTTTGCAAACTGTTCTGGATACATTGGTCTGCATTAGCTTACATTGAAAAGGCTTTAGTAATGTAGTCACTTTTGTTGAAATAGTGGTTTTGAAATAGAAATGATGAGGTTTTAGTCCTTCTCATGTTGACTGAAATGGTGATCAGTTATCTCAGTGGCTTACCAAGACCGTTGCTACCTAGTGGAATAGCATAGTTTGAATTTAGAGTGACTTTTCAGTCTCTTTGAGATGTGCTAAGTAGGTGCCTTGCCCTAGATGCAGATTTATTTTGGTTTGAGGGTGTTGTTCTGTCTCAGGGTGAGAAGGGTCTGCTCTCACTAGCATTGTACTTCGCAGTGCTTCTGTGAGTGGAAGACTAACATGTTTTACTCTTGCAACCCCTTTCCATCTGACTGCTTGTATCTTTGGTTTGTATCTTGTTGTATTTGGCTTGTAGTTGACTGGTTTGTATCTTTTTCTTTTTTTCTCAGTCTAAGAGCTAGAAAGGTTTTCTCTTCCTTGTGAGTCAAAAGTGCTTTTAATAGTAATTGTGTTGATAGGAAGTGGGTTGGTAAAAATGATGATTTAGTGCACATTACTTTGTTTACAGTAACTTTCAGTTATCAATATTTAAGCTTCTGGAAATACAATTTCAATTTTCTTATGTAATGCATGCAGCAAGGAATGTTGCCAAGGTGCCTTCCTTGTTGGGCCAGTTGTTTGATCAAGAAGCTATTGGCAACTTCTGTCTTTTGTCTCTACTGTCACAGAAGGGCTTTTTCCTTCTTGTCTGCCTTTCTTTTTTGCCAATATGTGGCAGGTATCATAAAACAGAGGCCAAGTGAGATCCTGAGAGGGAGAGCGAGGACCCACAACGCAGATTGTCCTTCCTATTAACCAGAGAACTTTTGGTAGACTCTCTAGATCTAATTCAATCAAGAAAAGAAGCATTTGGTCTTTCTTCTGTATCTACATAATTTTGTTGCATCTTTTATTCTGAAATCCATGGAGAATGTGGTTGGAATGAGTTGGGCACTAGTATGTTACCTCTGTCCATGTTGTAGTGTTTTGTCAGAAGTTCCTTGTGAGCTTGACAGAAGAGCAAGCAGTGTTATTTGTCCCCTTCCTACCAGACGTAGTATTTTTTCTTCCCATCTCTCTAGTGTGTGTAACGGTAGTATTAGTCATTTTAGGCACCATGACATAATTATGGTCACTAGCTTATACCATCCTAGTTTGAATGATATACTTTAGTGGAGTGTTTTGTTATAACAGAAACTGGGTAAACCTGTAACTTCATGATTGCACCTGAATTACCCAGTGTCTTGTAAAAGTTCCCTTGCAAGTTAGAAAAAAACAGTTTTCTGCAGAATTTTCTTAGGGAGCAAGCAAATGTAGCTGGTTCACTTGGGCTTTCCTAATGGGCAGCAAGCAAGCTGAGACAGAGTTTCCCTAGGATTTGAGAATTACAACTGTTTCCTTCTGACTCATACATAATCATCGGTAATAAAACGTATTTTGGCCAGGTTATTCCTGGAGATAAAACTTTAAAGTTCCTTTGCTTTTAGTAGGGTGGCTGTGTACCATAACCAAAATATATTTGTGTTTCTAAGTGTAAAAAAAATATATTTTTACAGAGCGTGCTTGAACCGTAGCTCTTCCTCCATCAATTGGGCTTGAATTAGAGTTGGGAACCTAGCTAAGATATATTTATGTTTTATTTTGTTTCAATTTGTGTTTAACTGGAGTATATAGAGATAAATGTTTGCTCAGACATAGCTTCAAAGAAAATATCATAAACATATATGGGATGTCTGTCTCTAGTGGTTGTGGAAAAAACGTCAGGTATTTTCAGGTGAAACAACTGGTGGTTGTATCTGAACTGTTCCACTGCTGAGTCAGAGTGGTGGGATGGTGTATGGCTAAATATCTACCACGAGGTATTGCAGCTCCCTGAGGTTTGTGAGCATCAGAAGGTTCACAGATTGTTTGAACCATCTTGGTTGTTATATTGTAGTGACAACTCATGAATGTGGTCAATAAATGATGTGAATTGATAATATGAGCAGGATGAATTTATTCATGGCAAATTTTCTGTGCCAGACTCTGTACTTGCATTTCATGAGATTCAGATGACTGTGAATTCTGGTAGATTCTGACAATGTGACACGTACTTTACTGGTCCATCTTCCTTTAATGCTAGAGGTAGATAAGCAAAGTAGCTTGGAGGATACCTTAATCCTTATTAATTCTGATGATTTTAATAAAATGTTATTATTATTTCTTTCATATGCATTGTTTTATTGCTGTTCAAGTTAAAAATGAAATGAAAATCTGTCCTCTATGTATTTAGGAGACAAAATGTTTCATATTTTGCCTTTGGAATATTATTTGAGACTTTTACCTCTGAACAAAATGAAGCAAATTGTGATTTTCAAGAAAATGTTTTATTTGGTCTTTGCCAGAATGTCTCCCTCAGTAAAAACAGGTTATTTCTTAGGGTGAAGCTGAAAAGAATCATCAAGCTAGGAACTGATCTGAACTATCGTAATCATTACTTAAAGCTTGTGAGATTCAGACTGTGATGAAATGGTCCTTCCCTGGTGCTTGGTAAATAGCACAGGTAAATACCAGCGGTCTTGCTTTTCACTGGCAACAGTACTAAAGAGAAACATTTCAGACATTTCTAAAAACAACTCATGCTGATACTTCAGTTTTTGCTGATCTGCCTTTTTTAGATATGCTTCCCTGCTCGCCTCCCTATATATATATATATTTATTTATTCTGTATATCTGAGCAATGCAATCTTACTGCTGCAGTGATTTAACAGATTTATACCTCTCTTGATAAGAATAAAATATTTTCATAACCAGGATTGAGATTATGAATTTATTTACAAGTGGAGTGTTCTCAGAAAACTGCTGATGTATTTTAAGTGGTTAATTTTTTTAAAAAATTGAACTTTAAAACCTTAATATTATATAAAAACCTAAACATAAGTGAGAATTCCAAAGAACAACAAGAAGTTAAAACCGCTATGTCATATTTTTCGAAAAGAAATAGTTATGTGGTCTGTAGCACATTTAATTGGGGAGTAAGCAGTGGCCAGAGGTGTAACGGAAAGCAGCTCTTACTGCACCTGTCCCTGTACGTAGTGATCCACACGGAGTCAGTGCTGTGTCCCCGCCAGGCTCCGTGTGATGCTGCCTGCGAGAGGATCCGGAAACCTGCAGATCCTTTCCCTGCTCCAGAGACAACTGTTGGGGTGTCCAATGGGATGAGGGCCATGGGGCACCCCTTGCAGTTATCTGGGACAGGACTCACTGGGCCATACCCTCCCATCCAGAACAACTTTTTATTCTCTAATGGTACTGGATATGAATTTTGTGTGCATGAGCTTTTGTTTTATATTATTATTAGGAGTTAATTAGTCTTCTGTTTTATTTATTTTATTTTTTATTGATGCTTTATATGGTTTCTTTACAAATAGAATTTAAAATTAAACTTTAAATATTTTGAAAAATACTGAAAAAGCCCCTTTTTAATTTTGACATATTTTCTGGCTTAAGTTTCCGACTTGGAACTTTTTCTGAAAAACATTCTTTGGATCTGTCAAATTGTTTGAAGAAATTGGATCTTAGTAACATTTGAGCTCCAGAGCACAATTCTTATTTCAACTCCCTGTCAGAACAAAAAATTTTTTATGTTGAGTTGTTAGAGAAAGTGCATAAATCTTATTTAGAACCATCAAAAAACAGACTGGAAGAGGATGTCAATTCTTTGTGTACCTAACAGGAAATAGAAATTCTTAAGTAATCGGGGAAGGTGGTTTAAAGAAACCTCAATAAAGTTTCATATCTCGAACATGAGCCATAGTTGAATAGCTCTGCTCCTCAGCATCTTTAATCTTCTATTCTTTGTTTTGCGTTTGTAATCACTTCTTTGTACTGATTGTTTTTAAGGTTGTTATAGCTGGCAATTGGGCTGTATCTGAGAGCTACCTGTTCAGATACAAGCTCCATTTCACTTTTGGGTCTCCATCCAGTGAAAAATCCTTTCTGAAGTGCAGAAATCTTCCCTTGTTTGTTCAGATATGCGATGAGCAGAAGGAGCAAACTTGCCTCTTCTGTTAAGACTGGGGCTATTGAAGAGCCAAGCAAGATGAGCTAACGGGCATCACTAATTGCATCCAGGAGCAGAGCAGGGCACCGTGATCTTCGGGTTAACTTGGAGGGCAGCAGCCTGAGTTTGAACCCGCTGTCCCATACAAGGTTTGCTAGTCCTTGGCAGGTTGTCTCCCTTGATCTGTCTTCCTCTATCAAAGCAAGTGATTATAATATTCAATTAGTATTCAAAATAAAGCAAGTTTCACAGTGTATTAAAAAAAAAAAGTCTGCACTTGCAGAAATGATTCTGTGTTATTTGATATTTGTTAATTCAGAATTCCTCAGATTCACCAAGGATGGTATCACTGCTGTTTCTAAAGGTTACCTAAAATGGGCGATGGGTGCAGGAAATTTTCCAAAACTTATAATTCCAGAAGGAAAGAAACAGATGGATCGTTTTCATTATCTCTTTGGTCGATGTGTGGTCAGTAAAAGCCTTCTTTGCTAGCTCCCCCAGTGACTTATGTTGTTGGTTGTTAAAACATACTCGAGCCTTCTGCACGCCGCTGTTCTAGGAAACAAAACAAACCTATTACTGAGTTCTCAGCATCCCGTTTTGAACGGCACGCTTTGCTGCACTGACTGAAATAGCTGCGTGCTCCTCTCGGGGCACAACAGGCCGCGTGGATTCTGCGCTTTCCTCCATGAAGGAACAGTTAAATTCAGTAACAGATGTTCGCACACATTCCCCGTCTGAAAGCGCCTTCCCCGGGCCAAGGCAGTCGTTAGGCACCATCAAGCCGAGTTCCTGCATGGTGTGCCCGGAGCCGAGGGTGCTCCTGGCGGGAAGCACAGGGTGGAGGTTCCTGACGACACGAACGTCCGTCGGCAGCGGGACCGAGAGCCGCTCTGTGAGGAGTTCAGACGGGCGGCTCCGAGGTCGAGCTAAGCTGCATGGTGCGCTGGGCTCTGTCTTTAAGAGAAACTTCAAATCCTTGGGAGAATTTCCCAAGCATTTTGGGGATGCTTGCGCTCCAAATCTGCTTTCGAAGCGGCATTTTGTTTTATGTTTCTAAAGGATTCAAAAGGCTGGTGCTTTGTAATTTTGTATGCTCACCATAATTATCGTTGTGATGGCAGCTCCTCAAGATGAGGAGAGGGTTATTTTTCCTCTTTGCTTCTTCCATGTGAAAGGCTAGGTTACTTTATGCCTTCAGATGCGCAGTGGCAGGGAGAAAGGACCATAGACGTGTAGACTTTAAAAAACATGTGTGGTGTCTGTTTTTACAGGGAGCGAGATTCATCATCTGCAGAGATGTGGTAGCTGGGAAGCAAGCGCTGCTCGGTTACGGTCTGTGATATGTGGTGTAGCTGAACACAGTGTAGTCGGCTGTTGCCAAAAAGCATGCCTTCCCCCGATCTGGGAAACATTGCAGTGATTGATTATTTTTGTTACAGCAGAATCTCTTACACACGCTATGAAAGTCTGTTGACCTAGAAATGTCAGTGGGTATTTCACATCCTTCATATCTGTCTTTTTTTTTTTTTTCTTTTCTGAGGAGGAGGGGATGACACAGGCAAAAATGGAAGACAGACATGGCTTTTCTGCTTTGGAATGACTGGCTTTTAATGATGTAAAAGATCTGTAGCGGGTCTGTTGAAATCTCTAAGTTGTCTACCCAGTCAGGAAGTCTTTTCATTCGTTATGCAAGTGGTCTCTGAAACCTGTCTGCTCTTCCAGCTTTGTTTTTTCATAGTACAACACAAAAATTGACAAAACAAACAAAAAACAATTAAAAAAACAGTCCCCCTGATTTTCTTCTGGCCTTAATTCTCTTCATAATGTCTTTGTTAAATTCCTCTTCAGATGCAGTTGGATGCAAGTAGGTTTTAGTATCCAGTGTTGTCTTTGCTCGTAGCAGAAGTGGGGAGAGATTTGGCCTGTAGTTGGACATGCCCATTTTGTTACGTGGCCATCTGTATCTTTAAGCACAAGAGCAATGAAGTGAGAATCCACCAGCTCTCTGAGAAATACGCTTTGCTTCTGCGAGAGAAAATATGTTCTGAGGTAAATCCCTTCTTGCTAACCTGCTGGAAATGAGGGACTTGGGAGCAGCACCAGAGCTTCCCTGGGCAGCGCGGGGCCTCCATGTATGTCCTGAAATGAACGTGCGTGTTTGAGCTCCCTTGGTGGCTGTGTGGTAATTTCAGATACCTGTCCCCAAAAGGCAGTGTCTTTCTGAAGCTTAAGGTTTTGTGAAAGGTACCTTTATGCTTCAGGTCATCTTTAGGTCAGTACGTTCCTGGTTAAAGCTTTCTGGCTGCAAATTTCTCTCTTGCCTAAAGATTCTTACAAAACTGTACAAAGTAGCTTCTTAAAGCCTTCCTTTAGCAGAAGAATTACAAAATGAAGGAAAAAATAACTCTATTCCCTCTGTATTTCAATAAGAAATGGGAGATCAAGAGGGGCAGAGGTAATCCAGTGATTCTTTGGTGAATCTTACTTAGCAGGAGAGATTACTTCAGAATGTTAATAAGTCTGCAGCGCTCTCTGGATGGATGGATGAGATGACATTTTCTGTTTTACATTCCCAGGTTATGTTAGTTTAATTCTAGCAAGAAGAAGCATTGTAGAGATTTGCCTCCTCTAAGCTCTAGAAGTTAAGATCAAGTATCTGAAGTAATTAAAATACCTTACCAAAAATCCAGACTACAGAGTTATTTAAGACCATATTTCTTATTTTTATTCCTTTTTGTTTTTGAAGACTACTTTTCTTTTAATATTTCAGATGAACTGCCCGGGACCTCATTTTCTTCCTGCCCTTCTGTAAGACCGTTGTCGTGATATTAATATGATTTTAACCCATTTTTCTCAGTTTCCTTGTTCTATATCTTTTTCTTTTTCCCCACGCTTGTTGCTTTAGTCAAGTTTTATTTTTCACTTCTGTCATTAGAATGGCATAATGTTTGCTTTTTCTTAGTCAGAATTTTATTCTGAGCACCATTCTTCAGTTCCTTTGTAAAAAAATATGTTGAGATCCACAGCATAAAAATAGATTGTGAGTTGGGAATCAGATTACCCTCAGAGAGGGATTCAAGATGTATTTTTAGGGAATACTGTATAGCAGCAAGCATGTAGAGTGTTGCAAGTGTGCAAGTGTTTTCTGAGAAAGATACTATTTCTGAGAAAGATACTATTAAGTTCACGAAGTGACTCCCAGATATACTGTCTGCATTGCCACCCATTTTACTATTAGCTCCCTAAAGTGAAGATTAACCTAATGAATGCATTTCCCTGTAGGTGGACTGCACACTGCTGTTCTTGCACTGTTGATATTTGTTACAGTTTGCACTTCGCTTTTCTGTTGCATGCAGGATTTCTATGAAGCAGTCAGCTTTCTTGAAGAGAAGGATGAAATTTCTAAATTTAGATCAACCTATTTATCAATCTTTTCTTTGTCAAATACCAGTTCTGACTCAAGAATGAGATAAAATTGTTACAGCATTAATTATCTGCCACAACATCTTTGAGAAAGCAGCCTGCAGCCTTAGACTTAAGAATGCATTACTTAATCCAAAACGAGAAATATCGAATTGAACTTAAAAATATTCTCTCTCTCATGTAGAACAAAACACTTTTGTTTAAAAAACAATTCTCCATTCTTTGAAGAAAACCATTTCTCAGAAGTAACAGAACTAAATTTCTGTTGTCGTCTTTATTTTTTTAAATTGGAATCCAAAAGTAAATTTATAAAGTTATATAAGAAAGGTCTCTTGCTGTGCAGAGGGATTTCAGATCCACAGGTTCAAAGATGCTCAAGCCAGAAGGGATCATTATGATAATCCAGCTTGTCCTCTTGAATACACATGCTATAGATTTTTTCCAGAGAATGACTTAAAACAGACCTTTTAGAAGATATTGAATTGTGTTTTAATATCCAAGTAATTTTGAATCCATCAGTTTCCCTGATACCCTACTGAATTGTTTGAATGTTTAATTACCCTTACAATTAGGATATTGCAAGGCTCTTTTTCTCTTTATTTCTTCTTCCAGTTGTTGATTCCTGCAATTTCTTTTCTTCTACCATATTAAAAATACAGAGCACCCCCAAACAAATGCGGTAGCTCGTGGGGTATTCGGTCTCCTAGAAAAGATGTGTATCAAAGATGTACAGAAAAACAGGGGAAGGGAAAGCACCTAGTGGGCTCATGTAGTCTCCTTGCCACCTGAAGGCAAGATCAGCTTGGCCTATGTCATTCCTGACAGATGTTCGTCAAGCCTCCTCTTACGATCTTGAGTGGCAGAGACTCCATAACCTCCCTGGGCATTTTACACTGGCCCTTTTTTTGCAAGGCTTTTCCCTCCTCAGTGTCTGAGCTGAAATCCTCGCTGTGATTCTCTTCAAACTGGGCACAACAAGCCCAGTATTTCCATTCTTTTCATAAGGGCTGGTTATGTGTTTGGTGAGTTGCATCAATCTCAGTCTCTTCCTGTCGTGGCAGTGTGCTGCTCATTCTTGCAGTTTTTCCTTCTAGACTTGTCTGTAGCTGGACATTAGGTATAAAATTTTAGATTCATGGAGGCTTTCTGGGTATCTAATTTCTGGTGTTGAGCATAACAGAGCACAATGTGTAGACTACAGTATTTCTTTGGAAGTACCTGAAATCAAAACTGGGCAAAATGGAGTTGTGCTAGTGTAGCTACAGATACATAGCAGGGAGGAGAGGTGAGAGTTAACAGTTAGTTGTGTGACACAGAGCTGTGAAGGATGGGTTTATTTTGCTGTTATTAAAAATTTCATTTCAGGATAATCCCTCTGAGATTTAACACCTTATTTTAAAAAGCTTCTTAGAGCAGCAGTAAACAAGATACAGTACAGTAGTTTCAAATGCTTCATAAATGTTTGGATTTTTTAAACAACCTATTTATTGAGTGTGCTTCCCACACAGTATTGAGAGAAACAGCAATCGTGCTGTCCATCTGTGTACAGTGAGACGTGTGTAAAGTAATCTATTTAAATAATCAGCCCTGAAGTTTTCTGTTTGTAGTTTTTAGTTGTTAAATTTTATGAGGTAGGAGCAAAAAACATGTTGTCTTTCAAGCAAAGGCTGCCCATGTGCCGATTTCTGTGTGTATCCTTGTTTTCTTTCACCTGAGGCCTCATTTTGAAGTGCTGCTCTTTGTACATTGGTTTCTGATCCGGGCTTTGAAGAAGCCTGGAGTCTGTCCATCCAAACCACCAAGGAGTAGAGGCACCAATTCTTTCCTCCAAATGGGTTTACTCATGATAGTGTCGTGACGCCCAAGCCTTGATACTACAGAAAATGTAGGAAATCTGACGCCAGGGCACGTTCTAATGCTTTGCTGACTTGGGATCATAGTACTTGGGGAGTATTGTCAGCAGAAATTCTTGCTTTCCCTATTACTGTTGATGGCATCTGAATCTCATGGCATGGACTCTTCAGAATAGTGTCTGGTTAGGGGAGAAGATAGATGCTCATGGGAAAACAGCAATGCAAAGAAGTCAAGTGAAATAAATAAGCCTGTATCAAACTGGGATTTGTTTGCTTGCTTTTATTTCTATCATTTTATAGAGAATAGCACTAAAGGAACAGTATTTCTGCTGTAAGGATTTTTTTTGTCCCTACCTTTTTCCTTCGTTCATTGCAGCAGAAACACAAACTGTTAGAAAATGAGGGCTTTGTGAGGCCAGTGTGATGGAACTCCCCAGCTATGGAATGCCACCCGATGACCATTGCCAAGTGCTGCTCTTGCAGAACTCAGGACGTTATCTCAGAGAATAATGAGGACTTCCTCCCCTTTTCCTGACCTGCACTGGGAGATCTTGTTAAAATCATATGGCACAAAATGTTGAAAGGTGTAAGAGTGCCTTGGGACTTGCTCCCAGGGGCAAAATACAGGCAACAGAACATTTTATCAATAAATATTTGTGGGGTTTATATTATCACATGGCATTTATATCAGGGAAGAACGGAGAGAAAGATCATAATATAAATTATTTCTACTTAAATTTTGCAATGATAAGCAAGGTGCTAGCATATTAAAGCTATCATTATTTTCAGTAAAGTTTGGCTTCAATTTCTCCCTATTTACTGGCTACGTTTTCTCCTCTAGTATGGGTTATGCATCACTGACTGCATAAATAGGAAGTGATCCTTGTAATGCAGACAAAATCATGAATATAAGGATGGAAGCTCTTTGTAGTTGGCTTAATATTTTATGTTTGGTTTCATATATATCTTCGTATGCACGCCTATGTCCCTGGGTCATGTTGTGATGAAAGATCTATTTCTCCTCCAGCCTAGCATGGATCATGTATTTTCTTTGAGAGACTTGTCACAGCTGATTTCCTCCTTCTGGAGGCAGACTTTTAAGTAGCTGTATACATTATATAATTAAGAATGCCCCAACAAAGGTGTTCCTCAGGAAATATGTCCAAAAGATTTTTGTCTGTTTTTAAATGCTTTGGACTTGTAAGGATTTAATGGAGTGTTTTTAAGATTGTAGCTAGATCGTAAGTTATTTTGTATGAATGTTCTTGTGAGATATAAATGTCACCAGCAACCAGAAAAACAGATGAACTGCTCAAAAAGGTAATAAATACTTGATTCTTGAAGAGTGTACTGAAATTTCTCTATAAGGTAGAGTTTATAATGCCTTTAATATTAACATAGATTTGCTGCATGCTTAAAAAATCACTAGTTCTCTTTATTTCCCTCCAAGTAGGGATGCTCTGCTATCTTATTTCATTTGCTGTGTTTATTATCGCCAGGATGTGCTTAAATCATGCTCTGGACTCAGTGAAGCTTTGCTGAAGAATGTCAGTCAATAGTTGCAAAGCTGTCAAGCACTTTTCCCTAAGTTGAATTTACACGGGTGCCTCCAGAAGAAATTAATGAAGTCGTGTTTCACTGCTCATGTGTAGCCATTTTTAATAAACTATTAGTGATTTAAAGCATTTTCTCTGCAATTACACACTTTTTTTTTGTGGTCTACCAAATGGATGAAGG
This sequence comes from Crypturellus tataupa, assembly GCA_034781795.1. NCBI lineage: Eukaryota > Metazoa > Chordata > Aves > Tinamiformes > Tinamidae > Crypturellus > Crypturellus tataupa. Next base: position 3,617,665 of record JAWLRI010000217.1, on the reverse strand, counting down.
CTTCACCAACCTTTGCAGAATGAGGGGAATTAAAGTTTACATTTTTATGGCAAACATTCAGTTTATGGCAAACATTCAGATATGGTGATGATGTGGATTTACTTGCTTATTTATTATATCACTGATAGGTTACTCTCACTTCTGCTTGAATTTGACAAGCTGCTCAGTGCTAAACCCTGTTAAAATGGTGCAAAGACCCAATTATAGAAACTACAAAGACATGCAAGAGTAAGCAAAGAAAAAACATATAAAAGGATTAAAGATCAAAACTAGAATGATTCCAGTGAAACTGCATTAGGAGACATCAGGAAGGAAAACATGAAAGAATTAGAGTATGAAGAACAAAGCTTTACAAATCTTCTGAAAACTGACAGAAATGTTTTAAAATTATTTTTGCAAACTCTTCTATTAGAACAGAACAATTTATTTGGGAAAGTCAATAAATACATACTTTTCAGTTTTGTAGTAATGAAATACTTGAATTTTGTTCTTCATTCGTGTCGGTGCTTTGAGCTGTGTCTGCTTTCGTGGAAACTGGCTAAAGCCAAGGATTTAAAAGGAGGTTGTATCTTTGATTTTTAAATAAAACACTATCTAAGATTTATGAAGATATGCGGAAAGGATTTAACCTAATGCATGTTTACCAGTATAAAACATGCCAACCCGTTTTGTTTTATTCTGTGGCTTTAAGCCCTACCTTTTCAGCTAATCTTCATTTACTGATATAATAGGTAGTGCGCTACACCCCGAGTACTGACAAAATTGTGGTACAGTCAGGGATGAAAAAGGCCCTTTGACCCTTACTTTTCTTCAGATGAATAATTATTGCACAGAATCCATTTTCTGTGCTCGTATGCAGGGAGAATGGGGTTAATGAAAAATATCTCTCTCAGGGGACAAGACTTAATTCACAGAAGTTTTCCCATCTTCCTTTCAAAACAATTTCTGTGTTTCCAATGCACATCAGATACTGATGTTGAGAGAACCTGTCTTGATAGTAATACGAGCCCCAATTAGACTAGCTCCTGAATATCACTTCTAACATCTACTAAATGGATAGAAGAGGACCTTCTTCAGATAAAAATCTTTAAAATACTTCAACCTTTGCATAAATCAATATACGGTGTGTATTTTGGTCCAACTTATTCTGATTTATGATTTATTCTTTTTTCCATTTCCATCTATTGGACCCGCACATTTGCAGTATGGAAGAACCGTGGTAGACACAAGAAGATTGTGTGAGGACCCATGTGATACTCCTTTTTGAAGAATGGCTGTAGATAGATGAGTTTAAAGAACCTAAGGATTACATATAGGCTAACAGTGCAGTTTTTTAATCAAAATTTAATAATATAAAATTTTAGAACATTCTTCTGCTTGTGTTCAGACTCTTTTCTACCAAGTCATTTTTGGAATAGCCCAGGGGAGTATTTTTGATATCTATGTAGATATGGAAATTAAAAAAAAAATACTGAATTAAATTAAATGCACATTCTATTTAAAGAGAAAATGAATAACAACATTGATCTAAAATTAAAATTCTGGGCTGCTTAGTATGCTTGATGCTATTGCGTCCAAATTGTTCAGGTAAGTTTGTGCCATTGAGTGCGTGTTCAGTCCTGCTGTATCTTTGTGAGAACTGAACAAAACATCTGGAAGCCCAAACCGATTAAAAACAGCTGAGGCTTCTGGTTTAGAAATGGATGGGACGTGGTGTTTCCCTGGTGTTTTGGTGGCAGAACTGACTCTAGGTTGAGGTGCTCTGTGGCCAGTCGTGGTCTCATCTCTGGGCTCGCTCTCCATGTAGACTCTGCAGCAGAGTTGGAGCCTGCAGGGATGCAGAGCAAGACAGATGGTTTCCCACAGACTTCCCCTCCAGCTCTTTCATCTTTCATCTAACTATTAATTCATCTGTTTGGATGGATACATTCACGCATGGAACCAAGATGAATAATAATGAGATTTTTAATAACTCCCTACATTTGCATTCCTTGTAACTCTTTACATGGTTCTAGCTGATTAAAATGAATCATTTACATAATTAACATATGGTTATAGTGTTGGCTTTAATATGCTGATTATCTCAGTACTTTTGTCTGGAGTCAATTGGATTCAAACTGTAACAATTGTTTGAAGTGAGAATAGTTTATTCCTGTGAGGGTTGGGGAATATTTGCCATGGGGCCTGATTAGAAATAGCACAACTGTCCAAGAAATTCTTTAATGTAAAGCATGTATTAAAAAAAAATAGTCTATTACATCTGCTCTGTTTAGGTCAGTCTTTACAAATAGCTTTGTATGGTGAGAGAGACATTTGCCATTAGCTCCCTAGCTAGATACAAATAAAATACCAGGCACAATATTAAGAGTAAATCGAGACTCAAACAGGTCTAATTTTAGGTTTCCTAATTTTTTTTTTTTTTCTTTTTGTCTTGTTTTGTTTAGTTGTTTCTTTCATCTGCTTGGGAAAAAAAAACATATTTTTAATGCTATCTTGAATTTGCCTTTTATGTTAAGGTAGGATTATGGAAAAAAAATGTGGTTATCCAAAATAGAATTAAGTGTTTTTGCATTTACTGGCTAGGACTGAAAGACAAATGCTTTTTATTTTCATTGTTTTGCTTGTTTTCTCTTTGCATGTATGTGTAGCAGGTATCACTGAAACAATCATATTTTGAGAATTGGCAGAATATTTGCTCTCTCTTGCTGCTGCCCTTGGTGGTGTGCTTAGCTTCCTAATCCCGAGGCTGCTTGAAAGCAGAAGAGAAAGAATTGTCAATTTTGGTGGCTAGCTACCTAAGACTTGTGTCAATGAATGCTTTTGAATGTTCATGAATATTTGAAGCAAATTTGTGTTAATTGCACTACTGTTGTCCACAATTAGTCTGTGGTAGACATGATTAATTGTAAAGAGCCCTGACATTTATGCATAAAAGGCTTGAGGTCAAACAGAAATGGAGAAAAATGGTTGCTGCCGCACTGGCAGATGGAATGCTAATGCATTTTGACTTGTACTGAGCATAATGATATTTCTACATCAATAGCAAATAATTGTTTTAGAACTATGGAATATTTTCTCTTCTTTGCTTTCTTCCTCTGTTTAACTTTCTTCCCTCCCACCTGGCATGCTACAGATACTGGTTATTTTTACAATATAATCTGTAATTGGCTTTGATACTTGCTTGTCAAATGGAACCTGCACAAAATAGCTACATGGGGAGGTGCTATATTGATTTGTTTCTCTAAATAAAAGTATAATGGAAGAATATTCTGGTGATATATGTGAGTACATTTTGAAGGAAGCCTCTTCTATCCGTGTGTGTGGTTTTTTATTTTTGTTTTTTTTTCTAGTCTAGCAATGAACGGACATCCCGTGTTTCTAGGACACCAACTATGAGAACATTTTAGCATCCTTACTGTGTTGAGCTGTAAAAAATTAAACAGATAAAAATTAAAACCCTGGACTGCCATCTTAAAAAGGAACAGAGCATGTTCATAGTGAGTGAGTTCGTCACTGAGTTAAGATATGGCTCATACCTTTTTTTTTTTTTTTTAACCTCACCAGAAAAAAAACCAGCATGAGATACCTAGATCAGTACAGTATGGTACTACTGAGGGATAGAGCCATAAACTATGTGTTATCTTCCTATGCATGTTCGTCTTGAATGGCTGATCCTAAGCTCCCAAACTTTTTAAAATCAAGAGCCTGATAGATGTTCCCTTTTGAAATGCAAACACAACAAACACAGCATCGCACAAGCCCAAGGAGGGCTGCCTCTGTGGGGGGGTGGTTGTGTCTTTAGTCTTTAATCAAAGGGTTGAAGGGGAAAGGCTTCCCCATGAACTAGGGATGTGAAAAAGGAGTTGGCTGTTTTAAACAAGCAGAATTCCCTACCTTGATTTTGTGCGATTTTGTTAAGATTCGGGTTATCGAGCTTTTAGTGATATAGCATCCTCGGAAGGTTCCTGAGGGCTGAGGCTTTGAAAGACTTTCTTTGTTTATGTAAGTTTGTTATGAGGTGCAGAACATGACACTACTACGTAGTCTGTTTGAAGTGCAAAAATTTGCTTTTCGTTCCATTCTCAGATGCATATGAAGTTTTAAAGTGAAGTCTCTCTAACCCAGTTGCAAAGTTTATTATCTATTTGCCTCTTTGCAAGTGTTGTACAAATGGAGTTTTAATTTACTTAAGACCATTTGCAGTTCTTTTCCATCACCTTATACAAAAGTTACACAAAGTACAGTGCTAGCCTTTTGGCCCCACCGTGGAAAATAGGATGATCTTCAATTAATATTTCTAGGATGTCAAATTGAAATCACACAGCAGCGCTCCCGAGAGTGTCAGTTCACCAAAGCAGGTGTTCGGATTGTGCTCCAGAAGGCAGCGTTGAAAGTGTCCCTTGGAACTACATAGCTGCTTCTGTTCTAATGCTTAGGGGTACAAACTGGATAAGGATCATTCACAGGGGTCTCTGAGAAACGCTGGGCATTGATAACCGGCCTTCACTACCGCGTCGGTGCGGCTCTTGCTGAAGGCTGCTCTAGCGTGCTGCTAATTCCAGGTTGCTTGGAGGCCATAACCAGGTAGCTAATGTTTGCACACAGCAGGCAAATGTAAATCTTGTAATCTTTTAAATCTTGTAAATCTTGATGTAAATCTTGTATAATTCTGTTCACAAAATAATATTTTTACAACAAACCAAATCCATATATTTTTCAGCATAGCAAGCTAGCCTAGTAACAGTTCCATTTTTTGTTTAAAACCTGCAAAAAATAATCTAGGGAGAAATATCGGTTATATATGTAAAAGGAAGCATATAGTTATCTAGAAAGGTAAAAATTGGTAAAATAGTAAGTAGCTCATTAAATACTTATTGAATTGCTCTGTGACATCTGGTTATGTGTCCTCATTTTCAGGTATGGCATTCTTTCAAAGCAGAATATATGATACTAATCTCAAGTTCTCCTGTAATAAATGCTGGACTGTGGAAAGGAGATGGCCAAAAGAGAGTGCCTGGGCAAACCTTAATCTTTAATAAGGTGCAGAACTAGTCTATAACTGTCAAGGAATGACAGAGGAGCGGTGCTTTCAGCTTGCCTGCTCCGAATAGAAAATGGGGTCCTTTGACAGGCAAGAAAAGCTACTTTCTTCTTTATTGGTTTGGGGCTATTATTGCTCCTGTGTTATTTAGTTACCTGGCTTTAGGGAGCTGTTGGGGGCAGAAGGAAGCCCAGCTATTCATGTGAAAACAAAATTTAAAGTGGATTTTAATGTTGAACTTTTGCTAAAACCTCAAAAAATGTACGTGGAAACAAGCTAAATGGATGCCATTTATAATTTAAAAATATAAGGCATTTTTATATTAAAACATGAGGCAACTATTTGAGGTAAAAATGCTACAGGATGGGGCAAAGGGACAGCAGACATCTTTGCCATTTATCCCAATAGATGAAAAAAAGAAATTACTACTTAATTTCTAGAATTGAAGAAATACATTCTTCAAATATATCGCTAATGTGGGACTAGCAGACTAGCACTTGGTGTATTGCCAAATTACAATTTCAGTCTTTTCCAAAATCTTAAAAATTTTCTTATTTTGTTTTCTGTCTTATGTGTGTGCAACATAATTGCGTAGGCGTTGGCAGTTTTTTAATATTAAAATAATGTTGCTTTAAATGTCAATTTTTCTTTCTAAAGTTACAATTTTGGTAATGTCGTAAGTACTAGAGGTGGTGGACAGTGGCGTGATCTTTTGTCCCTTAAAGCATGAACAGCACCTTTAAATTTATAAAAACTAACATGCAAGATTTATCCTTTTTGCCAAATATTTTTCCTCTGGACCGGTCATTTGCATCTTATCTATCAGCAAAACATGAACTTTTTCTTTTTTTTTCTTTTTTTCTAAAATAATTAGTTACTAGGGAGGAAAGAGACTACTGCTGCTTTCCTTCCCAATTGTGAGATTTATCTTTGTTTTGTAAAAGAAGAAGAGGGTTCTGAATGAATCTTTCCGGGGGGAAATTTTTTAGGAAATGGGCAGTTCATTTTGCAAACTTGCTTTTAAGTATTTGCTCCATCCGTGTTGCTGTTTTGTTTGTTTGTTTGTTTGTCTTGAGCCTTGGACAGTTTTGTCTTTTGTGAGAGCAGTATGTTGCTGTTGGGCGAAATTTATACTCTAGAGGATGATTTGGGTCCTATTGTTGTGCAGGCAGTTTCTCTGTGGACTTTCCGTGTAGTCTCATCACGGTATTATTCCGCGAGGTGCAGGTTTGGCACCGCGCCGCTGCCGACAGATGGGCCTGGGCACGGAGCCAAGAGAGTGTGTTCGGGGCAGGAGCCCTTTCGGCAGCCGCGTTGGGAGCTGCTGAGCGGGAGCTTCCAGCCCATGCGCGGGGGGATGCGCAAATCCATCTCGTGCTCATGTTAGAAACGCAGTGTTTTGTATTAGGAGAGACCCTGGTCGCCCCCTCCGAGAAAACAGGCTCAACGACCCCTTAACTTGTCAGACATCGGCAGTCCCAGGGAAGGCTCTGGGTTAAACCGTGGGCCGCTCGTCTGAGTATTGGATGCTATTTGGTTTTTTTTTGTTTTCACTTTGAAATTATTTCTGTTTCATGGAGGACATAAACGCTGCACATAGACCACTGAATTCCTGGCTCAATACAAGCATTGTCATTTGTTAATTCAGCCTAAATTAAAGTTTTTCTTTTTATTTAATTCTTTTTTTCTTTTTTACTCTTGCTTAGTGATTAGAGCAAATTGCTTTAAGGAAAGCTTTTTAATACTGTGTAACATGGCAGAAGTTAATAGCATGTTAGAGATGTGTGTTTGTTGTCTGAACAAATTACCAGTTAGTTAAGTCTTGCTGAGCAGCCAGGCATGGCTTACATTTGGAATATGTCATATATTAGTCATAGGCGTAAAAAGTTGGGAATCAGTTGTTTTGATCACTTAGTCATTTTGAGGGCTATAGCTCTATTTGCAGCGCAGTCACTTGTATCTTGTTCCATTTATAAGCAAAAGCAGTTTAAAGTAATCCCTGAAGATGGGGCCATAAATTCTATTGTGAGAAGTGCCTATGGCCAAGCACCCTGGCCATTGCAGATCTGACCCTTACAGGTCTATCTGCTGATATAAAATTTTTGGCAAACAAAACAAATAACCAAAACTTGTTAAAAATGTTTTAGCTCTGAAATTCCTTTCTGTCGAGGCAAATTCATAACAGAGAAATTGCCTTTTTTTTTTTTTTTTTTTTCCTGCCAGTGTCTGCAATTTTTCCTAGTCTGCACAAACGCATGCTCATGGCTGAGGGTCTGGCTCATCTTCAGTCCTATTGACTTGAAAACTGTGGGTAAACAAGAGCAGAGTAATGTGATTGATGAGTGTAGAGTGGAAAACATCAGCAGTGCCCGAAGAAAATCTTTCTAAGGAATTGTGTTTCTTCCTGTTCGATACACAAGCTGCATTATCCAGGGAAAACCACATGTTCATTCCTCTATCGCTTGGTATCTTTTCTAGATTTCATTTTCTAGAGTCATAAAAGTTAAAGGGAGGAGAACAAGAAATCTTACTAAACTCTTCTTTCCTAGTTATTTTTTTTACAAGGCTCAGCTGCACCAGGGCATGTTTTGCACTAAACTGAGTTACACTGTACAATTCAGGTCACTGAAAACTAGATTCTTTGAACAGTTCTCTCTTAATAGTTCTGAAGAGTTGAATAAATTCCTTTCCTAATCACAAAAGAAACGGTAGGAATACTAAGTAAATCCAGAAACAAGCTGTGTGGTTACGTATAGCTCAATTTCTCTGAGTTGCCTAAATTCATAGATTAGAAGCCCAGAAGGGGCTACTATAATGATATATTCTGAGGGCTAGCCCATAATTTTGCTGAGGAGTCCATCTCTTTTGTGTCAGCAACCACACTGCGGTGCACAAACCCTTTTCAGCAGTTTCATGCTAATACGTGTTTCTTGGTGTCTGCACCATAGGTGAAAGTACGGGCCAGGAATGCGCACTTCACTGAGGTGTGGTATGGTCATGCAAGTAAAGTAGGTACAAAGCAATGTGTGTAACTGGAAAAAAAAATTTATTTTGATTACATGTATTTTTCCTATAAAGCATGACTGAAGAAATTCATGTTTTTTAGTGTTGTATCAGTATCTGCTTCCACACATCTTGTACAGCTGGGTATTGTGCAGTCTGTTAGCTACTGTTGTCTCTTTGCAGGAACAATTTTTCTCCTTTGGGTTTTGCCATCATTATATGTCTTTCTTGTTCAGCTTTTTTTTAAAAACCTTTTTTCATCTGCTCTCTGATTCACTCATATCTTGAAATAATTCCCTCAAGGTTGATCCCATCTTGTTTGTGATGCTGATTTGCAGATACTAAACTGGGCTTTTCTGAGAGCTGAAAGACGTTCTGGGTTCCAGCTCTGTGTCGTTCAGGTCTGAGCATCAGATACTTTCACACTATCCCCTTATCCGTGTGCTGCTCCATGAGGAAAAGGAGTTTTTTTCTTCTCTTACAGACATTGTGGGCAAGAGGATTGTTTCCAATGATTAATTTAATTCCCTCCCATTTTCAGTTTCTTGAAACCAAATAGAACATTTTGTATGTTCAGAAGAACCTTATCTCAATGTTCAATAATAGCAGCATATTTTTGTTTATTTGTTTTTTTACATTTATCCACTTAGCAATTAGCAATATTGTAAATGTTTTCTGAAACACAGCACATGGATCGCTTGCTCAGTAGAAATACGCCAACTGTTGTTCCTGTTTCTGCAGGAATAAAATCAGGCCAAACGGTATGTTTATGTTTCTACAGTAAGTGTCATTAAAGAAGGTGTTCTCCTCAATTTCGTAAGTCTGTCCGATGAAAGTCTTGTTGTCAGGTGACAGTACAGGATTTTCTGAGTAACTATTTGCTGAATAGAGAGACAAAATTTATTACAAACCTGAATTAAACTGGGATAAACCATGAATAGGCTTAGTGTGTTTGGAGCAGTTGTAACTGCATTTGAATCTGTGGAGTTGCACTAGGGTAAATTAAATTTATTTATTGAAGATCACTTTCTTAAATGCTTATAGTTTTTCTATTCCCTTATTGTTCATCATAGATATACTCTTGGATGAAGAAGATAAGTTTTATGCTCCATGTATAATTTTCTATTATACAGGCTAAAATAATACAATTCTTTCAAGGAAAACAATATATTTGAATGAGAACTAATTACCTCTTTTTTTATTCCAAGTGACAAAAACTAATATATCACACTTAGCCACTATGAGAACTCCATTTCAGTAAACTAATTAAACTAATCCTCTCTCTACTCATTATTCTCAGTTCTACTAAATATTTTAACAGCGTAGATTTATTTCATTACATAAATTATATCGTACTTAAAGAAAACAGTTTGCATAATGGCATATTTGCATTCCCATGAGTTTATTTTGGAATTTTGAATTCAGACTTCAAATTTCAGTTGAAATAATATTATTTACCTTATTTAGGCTGGTAATTCTTCTTAATTATTACTAATTATCTAGAATGATGTATAGGTTTAATTAAGTGTGAGTACTTGGCATTCTTGTTAACATACATTAAACATTGACAGTTCTCCTGTATATAGATAATAAAATGTTAAAAGGTAGGGATATTTCTTACATTTACAACCTGTAATTTCATAACACAATGACTGATTAGTTTTATAGAAGGAAAAAGAATTTTTGATTAGTAATTTTAAAATTAAAAATCACATGGTTCTTTGGCATTTCTTAAACTACATAATTAAAGTGGAAAAATGTGTACTTTACTGTGTGCATTTAAGTTATACATCCAGAATGCAAAGAATGCTAAGAATTTAGCAGCAGTGTTGCTGAGAAGCTGAAAAGGAAATAATGCATAAGTAGCACTTCAGACTAAATTGCTCTCTGTTTATAGACATGTAATGCAATTAAATCAAGAAGCTATAAGCCTCCCAAATCCACTAAGTTTAGGTTAGGTATTTGTGCTTAAGATATCTGCTGTACAGCTTTGCTGGCTGATAAAACAAAGGAAATACAAGTAATGAATCATCAGAATGAATTTTACAGTATGCGATTCACATGAACTGTATAGAGGATTCATATTTTTATTGATTTTCATAAACCGTTTTTATTACAGAAATAATGGTGGTCTAATTTTAATGCTACTTCCCATATCATTCTCTGGAATTTATCTAGTGTCTGCTGCTGTGCCCAATGTATTGGAATGCTGACGTCTGGTTTTAGGAAATCCTCATACAGAGGGAATTAATTGTGATTCCGACTGAGGGTCCTGTCTGATTTCTCAGAGCGTGGCAGACGGACAGACAACTGGCAGATCACTTGTAAACTGTTTTATCATGAGCATTCCAGGTTACAGTCCCTCAGCTCTACACGTGTCATGAGAACTAGCTCAATATTATGGTTGCCAAGTCCGATCTGCCAACTTGAATAAAAATACACAACTCGTACACACTTTTCAGTGACACTTTACCCTTTTCTATTCCTTAGTTGCCTCTTCTATACAGTGAGAATTATTTTCATATTTTGTTTATCACTTACCAAAACCTTTTGTTCATTTACTTAAAAACAAGCCCAACAAGAACAACCACAAGCTACTGTTCTGGCTAACATTTTTAAAATGTGGCTAACAGGTGAAGATAAAGCTGTAATTCAGTAATAGATGGGACCTGAGGTTACTCCGAGGAGATGGTATTGCCCCTTGGCTAGGAGGAGTTTGCTGTGGGCTGTGAAGAGGCCCCTCGAGCTGGCTGTGTTTGGCCAACCCTTGTCAAGAGTTCTTAAAGTGGCCCTTAAGCTTGAAGGACTCAGCAGGCACTCAGGAGTTTGCAGGGAGTTTAGATCATGTCCACATGAAGTGCTGAGCGCCGCTGTGAGAAGGGAGTCGAAGTGAGGCGGCTTCATCTGAAGTTAGAGTGGGGTGGAGAGTCCTCAGGGCTGGCTGAAATGGAGCCCGTAGGGTTGGAGTGAGAGCTGCAAAAATAGACGTGATGCCAGGCAGTGCTCCAGAGCTCTGGAGAATGCCTGGAATGTTGGTTTGGGGAGATTTAGAGCATTCCTTAAGCACAAAATGTAGAATTACTGTTGTATTTAAAAGAAAACTATCATCGGCATATGGACTGTGTTAGGTAAGGAGTCAGGAGACTCTCAGCCTTGTCATCATGAAGTAACCTATTTTATCAACACAAGCTGTAAGTGGAAAGGGAATTTATTTAACAAAATATTTAGTGTTTGTCTCCTGAGTATCCATATTGTTTATTCTTTTTTTTTTTTTTTCCCAGTGTCTTTTGCATTTGAAACTGTCTGCTCAGCATAGTTATTAGGAAAATAAATTTGAAATTTCATTTTCAAGATATGATAATATTTAATAGAATTATTTTTGCTTTTCCAAGCATATTATGTCTGAGTAAAATTATAAAGCACTTTAAATATGCTAGCTTAGCTTTTGGCAGCCAGCTATGTGTGTTTTGTTTGTTTTATTTTACAGATATACATACTTGTTAAATACACATTTTTTATAGACATATTTGCTAAATCTCTAAGATTATTAAGTACCCATAATTAGACAGTTTATATGATAATCTTTTAATCTTCAAATTCAATTCGCAGTGTTAATATTTTTAGATGCACCTTGTGCATACATATTTATGTATTTATGCATAACTTGTATGCATAATTTCTATATTAAGAAATACATATGTATTTATGTATCTGTATACCTATACACAGTGTATGTATACATAGCAAAGTATAAATAATTTATATTTGTGGAATTGTAAACACTAAGCTTGTTCCAGGATACTCTTTGTATTTCTGATTACATTAATTATTGAATGCCCAGCTGTAAGACATGTTTATGAACAGTTATTTTGGAAAGTATTGGATTGAATTAGTCACTCTTGGAAAACAAGAGTTTTACATAAGTCTGGCTTTTTCAGGCACATCTTATTAACTGAACAGTGAGACTTTTTTTGTCCTGTTCTATGAGTTACAGTATAACCTCAAGTTATACATCCTCATATATCCCTCCTGAATCGTACAGTTAACAAATGTGCTTGAAATCTAATGCCAGGTCATGCTAGTCCAAAAGACGTGTTTGTAGATCATGCTCCTAGTTTATTAATGGTGTTTAGCATTTATTATAGTTACTTGACTGGTTCAAGATCTAAATAAAGGTAATGGGTGTGTTTTATGGAACTGAAATTTAAAACTGTAGAGGTGAGAATTTTTGAAAAGAGCTAGTAAAGCACAAACAACATCCCCTCAATTTGGTCTTCAGTTCCGGTAGTACAGTATTTTGACAAGTGACTACATTTTATATAGTCTAAAGATCATATCTTTTTTTTGTGCAAGTCATTATAGCTCAACGGAAGCTAATGGAAACCTGCTGTTTTACTCCTCTGGAGGACCTGACCTCAAGTGCTTAATATACCCATTCTGTCTTTACTGGGCAAAGAGGAAGATGACAGTGTATTCCCATGCACTCATAGCAGCAGTTTCATATATTTGATGAGTTCATATTCACGAGACATCACTGTTTTATACAGCCAGGTGGAGCAGACCTAACATAGTCCATACTGAGTAAATAGTCCTACTCCCGCAGGACCGTTTTGCTCGCTGTCCATGACTTTCTAGGACTGTGGAGACGTGCTGCTGGGGTGGTGGGTGGGGGCAGAGGATTCTACTAGGAAATCTTTCTGATGGATGAATACAATAAAACACTTTCTCTGTTTTTGCCATGTCCCAACATATATTCCGACAAATTCATCATGAAGTGACTCCTTCTACCAAAAGATACTGTTTTTCTAATGTGTATGGTAGTCTGCTGTAAAATGGCAAAAAGTCTAAGGAAACTCCAGGGTATTCGTTAAAAAAACTCTCGATAATTACTGTGAGTCATGATAATAGAATAGTATTTAGAAAGGAAAATAGCCAAACAAAGCAAATGGCTCTCCAGATATAACTTACGGGCATAATGAACATGAACAAAGGTGTAAAAGAATGATCTTAAGCTGTGAAGCACAGTTTCTATTTTACTGCTATCACAGAAACTTAGTGAAATGACTGATATTTACTGTTAAACTTGTACTTCTTGTTACTGGTGTAGTGAATATTTAAAAAGGTGGGAAAAAAAAGGCTGAGAATATTGACAAAATAATCAGCAACTCTTGAATATTTTGAGTGAACAGGCCATATAGCCCAGTTTCCAATGGAAACTATTGGTGTTATGTTTTCATGTTTGACCTCGTGTTTTCTATACTCAAGAAGTTTGCAAATAAACTGTTTCCATTAACAGTATGACTGTTCAAATATGTCAAAGCTAGTGTTATGAATTATACATCCAAAACTCAAACTGAAGCATGCAACTAGTTCAAAGTCTGTGGATGTAAACAAGACGAGTTTTCCATTAGTGATGCAATGCGATAACATTTTTTTTTTCTGTTTTCCAGCTACAAATTAACTCTCCCTATAAATCTTTGCTGCATTAAGAATTGTAGCTTGTGAAAGTAACTTTTCATATTTTATAATATTTCATAGATAAATAATAAAAATGTGAATGGTTTATCAGGTAAGTAGTTCTTGACAGGCACCTAAAATGCTGACATGAAGCTGTGGACATTTTTCACCCTTACCAGTCACTTCTAGGTCTGTTAACTAAGTAGCACTAAGTAACAATGACACTCATAAGCTGCCAAATCGAACACCAGAGAAAAAGGAAAAAGTTTAAACTGATTCACAATACAGTGAATCTGCCTGTGTTATGATAGCAACATGAAATAAGGGTTTACTTATTTATACTGATGTCATTGCTATTACTAAGGAGCAGAGGAGGTTTGAGCGAGGAGCTCGGTGTGTCCCATTTTGCATGACACCCAGTCCTCACAGCAGCGAGCTTTCAACCCCGACTTGATAGATTTCCCTTTGAAGATCTTATACATGCAGATGAGGTAACTAGATCTTTTATAGTCTAATGAAATAATAATGAAAATAGTTCCCATTCTTCAGCTTTTTCTTTTTTTTTTTTTTTTTTTTTTTGTAGTTAGAATCTGGTTACATAAAAAAATCACTGTAGACAGTAGAAAAAAGCAGGTTGAGGTTATATTTGCTGCAACTTTATTATAAATAAACTTTATTACCTGTACTAATAATTTCTAGGGTCTTTATGGCATCTTATGAGAAATGTGATTCCATTTTCACTTATTTTATGTTACAGAGAGAGAAAGAAGTTTCCAAAATAATCCAGAACTAGCCTGAGTGGCTGACTCTATAATTCAAACTTTTAATGAGCCACTAAGTCTTTGTGCTTAAAAGCCATTATTTGGGAAACAGCAGGAAAAATAAAGGAGTAAGTCCTTTCCATAAATTCACCAAGCACTACAGAATAATCTTGGTAAACTACAGGTTGTCCCAAGATGCAGATGTGCAAGTAGATGAATGTAAGCCACTGAGCCCTCAGCACCTCAAGCCTACGCAGAGAACGTTTTACTTTATTTTTCTCTTAGGAAGAACAGAGTTCCTTTTCTTTCATGCTGCCTTCAGAAGCCAGCAATAAATAAACAAATAATATTTGTAAAAATATAATCTTTTTTTCCCCTTGCTTCTTGGAAGCCATTGCTGTGCCTTTTTTTTTTTTCTTTTGGTCTATGCTCAGGTTCTGGAATAATAGCTAATCTACACAGATGACAGGTGAGATCCTTGTTATTAGATCTGGCATGAGGAATTGGAAGCATACTAATGAAATTTGGGAATCACACAAATATAGAATTCTAACCAGTATAGAGAAGGATCAAGATGCGAAAAAGGAGGGCTGGACTCTGAAAAGCCGGAGATAGGAGAAATGGGGTGAACTTTGCTAATGGAGCTTGTGAGAACCAGTGGTGAGTGACAAAACCTGTCACAAGTGGGATCTCATCATTTGGATGAGACATGGATGAAACATCCCTATTTTCTGCTTGACAATGGAGTGGCTGCAGGCCTACATATGATTCAAAAATAAACATCAGTATCTCAAAGAGAAGGACAGGATATTTGTCTAGAATACTGGGTACACATTTAGCCATCCATGATCATGAAAGATGGACACAAAATGAAATGGGTGCAGAGAAGAGCTAGTGGGATCAGCAGTGAAGATCTCTCTAAAAGAGGAGGCTAAAAGACCTTGGCATGCCTAGTGAAGCAAAAGAAAGGCTGAAAAGAGGCTAGGATTGCTCTCTCTAAATACACTGGAGTAAACAACAGGAATGTGGACAGCATTTCATTGCAAAAAGACGACGTTGTCCATAATAATTTACAAATAGATAACAAGGGATCTTTATGTAGTCAGATCAGTGAGGTTATGGGACAGGATTCCATATGAGCGTGGGCTTGGGGAAGTCTAGCAGGTACCAAATTTTAACTCAGTTTGCTCAGTTAAATTAAAGAAAATTATGTGGTCTGGCTTCCTAGCAGGTGCCTGGACTCCCTGCCTGAGGAGTTCTCTTGCAGTTCTGTTTTCTTTCCTATAACAATCCAAGTCAGATGCTCTGGTACTTTCAGCTGCCAAAAACCCCTACAGTTGATAGGATTAACCTGCTAAAATTGTCCCTGAATAATAAGAAATCTCTGTTTTCTCTGCCATATTCAGTAATTCACAGTTGTTACTATTTTTAGAGATACTTTTCCTAAAGCTTATCTTTCATATGGAAACCAAGGAAAATTTTTACCTTGAAATACTCAGTTGCTTCCACAGAGGGTCTCTTTGGCTTGGCTGAGTCTCCCGGGGCACACGTGCCTGATCTGTGATGCTTGCTCTAAGTTAAGGATTCTGTATACATATAAATAGCCCATCTTACTGTTTGATAAGGGTATTATATTTTATATTGATGTAAAAGAAGAAGAAATGCGGACTGTGTCAATTTGCCTTATTTCAGGGGAAGACTATTTGGAAATGCAGCTCATGCAATGTGTGATGAGGTGGAAACAAATAAAAGAAGTGACCACAGTCATTGCATGCAACCCACACGTTTACCATTTTTTCCATTTTCTTAGGCATTTCTGGACAATTGAACTGACACAGTGTGCAGGAAATGGATAGTTTCCATATCTTTCAGTGTATGCCATCAATTTTGTATATTTTGTATATTTTTTGTATATTTTTGTATAAAAGTGCTAATAAGTGCAGAGAATGAAAAAATGATATATTTAGAAAATACACAAAATGGCAAATGTAATAATATGCTGTGGCTGAAGACAGTTCTAAGGCCTGACTGTTGCTTAATTTACTAGACTTTTCCCTTATAAAGTCTTGTCATTCACTTTGCAAAAAGGATACGTACTTTGTGCTCACCTTAATTTCAGAATTAAAATTTCAATGATAGACTCACTTTTTTCCATGGTATACCACCATGTATTCAGGTATGTAGTATATGCCAGTCTGTATCTTGTGTAGCATGTAGACTTTTAATGCATGTACCACAACCATTCATAAATTAATGTTATTTTTAAAAGATAGTGACAGCACTGAAGCTACATTGAATATTCAGCAACTGAGGGCCATAATGAAGCTCTTAGGATTCTGTGTATGTAAACACGGCCATTAGTGAGGAAGGAATAAATTATGAGGAAATCCACTTTCACTGCACATAATCTTCAAGATGCTGTGGGACCACATCTGAAAATATTCATTCATACAAAAGCATTCCTGCTTTTAAATAAGGTTCCATGTGAGTAAGAACTTCAAGTGCTTAGTCTTGTATAAATATATATTCATGTTCTTGTGAGTATAATTTCCAGTGTGCCTGAAGATGTCCTATATGCTAGATTCTCTCCCAGTTTCATTTTACACATTGCAGTCAGTATAATTGCTGTTCCAGCTGCCTAGCTTAGATCTTATGACGTATTCTCTTCATATTTGTGATGAGAATCATCATTAAACTGGAAGAATGCTGTCCTGTCCTTTTTGGGGTAAGTGGAATTATCTCTATATCCTCAATTTTATTGGGTTGGAACCGTTCATGGCACTCTCAAATAATCATTATTTTACCTGCATTGCCTTGTTGGCTGCCTATGTTATGCAATGAGCTAAATGAGCGTTTAAAGCTGTCACCTAGTTAGCGTGCTGCCACCTTACACCATGACAGTTTATAAGACCAGAAAGTATTCTCCTGATTTTGTTCACTAGTATTTCTAGCTATGCGCCTACTTTAGAAGTGAGGCAAGGAGCGTTTGCGTGTGTTGAGATAAACGTAGACAACAAAACAAAAGGCTCAAGTGTTGGTAGGAAAATTTCTGTGAATTAATGCTTGCTGTTTTTCTGGTCGGTCTTTTGAATTAAGAGAATGCTAGTATTTTGGGTGACTGTATGGCATCAGCTCATTTTAATAAGAACATTCTTTGAAAAGCCAAATTAATTGAAAAAGAAAAACTTTCTATGAACTACACTGCAAACTGTGGGACATTGAAAGGACAGTTAAATGCCATAGAAAAGAGTATGGGCGAATCAGTAATAAGCAGTTTGGTCTGTGATGGCAGTTGTGTTTTCTGGAGGTTACGTGTGGATAGGATACATCATCTTGGGTAAGAAATAATAGCGAAATCTCTGGCTTTATGTTCATTTAGCAGGTGACACGTATGGCTGTTCTTATAGGGAAAGGGTCTGCCGAACGCCTTTCCCGAGTCCCTTCTGAATGTTGTGTCCAAGTGTTCTTGGAGAACATATCTGGATCTCAGGGTGGTCGTATTCTGGCGATAACGGGAGTAATCCACATTTCTGTTTCTTACCAGCATTTTATTTAACTGAAACTATGTAGTTTCTGGATAAATATGTACAAAATTCTTGTCATTCCATTCCTGACCTTTTGATTAGCCAAACTTCCTCATGGACAGTCCCACAGAATTGCCATGTGAGATGGCAGCCGTGTAAGCAAATGACATTTTCATTCTTCGGCTTGGTTAAAGAATGAACTGTGGTTTGGATAGATGACTTTTGGAGTTGTTCACTGTGTGGTATTATGCTCCGTTTTATCAAAACTCTTTGAGATACAACCCTGAGCAAAGGTGGCTGCTCAGCCAATTTAGCCTTTTTATCAGCGACACAGGACACGGAGCAAGAAGAAACCTCCCACAGCAGAGAAACAAGGCGACCTTTTAGCTCCGTGAAGTTGGGTCAGATTCCTAGAGCCACAGAGGAGTAAAAAAATAAAAATAATAAAATAAAAGATGGTCTCTCAGCTCTTTGTAGGTGGGAAAGAGCCTACGATATAATTGCAGATAAAATAATGCCTTAATTATGTTAGTATACTGTAATGTGGCATACTGTTGTTTAATTTTTGAACTGGTTTGTGCTCAGAAAACTGAAGTTGTGAGGAATAAAAAGAACCTTTAAAAACATAAAGTAAAAAGTATACAATTAAGAAGTTTTACATTGATTTCAAATCCATTATAGCCGCATTAAGACATAATAGAGTGAGAGTATCAAGAGCAGGTTTATATATAAGTGCTGCAAAATGAAGATCTTAGTTGTTCTTGCCTTTCAATTCAGCACTGCTACATAAGATGGGATCGGATGTGGAGATTCTGAGCATTCCAGTGGCTGTCGATCTGAACTCAGAACTCCCTATCGAATAGATAAATTATCCTTTCCTTGGAAACTGGGATTACCTAAATAAAATAAATGAATTTGTGGGAGGAGATGATGATCTTTGCAATCAACATCTCCAAGCAATCAGTGACCAAAGGCGGATGCTCCAGGATGCTCCATTTACTTCTCTGTGTGGTCCATAATGCCATTGCCACATTTTCCCTAAGTCATTCCCTGTCACTTAAGCAAATCTTGCAGTATTTATGCAGCTTCAACACGTACAGTATGTTTGCAATGTCTTATAGTATTGAGCTAAATCAAATCAACAGTATATATGGCTGACTACAAAAAATATGGACTAGATGCAAAGGCTTAGTTGGAATTAACATGAGATTGTCATATAAAGTCTTTTTAATAAAAGCTGCAGGCTTATTCTGATTTCAGTCCATTTCCTGGTATTAATGTTATAATCTAACACATCTTTCACCTCCTGTTAAATCCACCTGTGGCATTTTCATCAAAGTGCCCCCTGAAAACCATAATCTCATTTTTTTCCTAATCAAGCCAATACTGAATTAAAAAAAAAAAATAGCTACAAATTATTGTGCTCTGAAAAGCTGTGGTGCTTAATTAAAGGGCACAAATATTAAAGAACTCAGGAATGATGCTACTGTTTTAATCATCAATTCTTTTAAAATTAAGGTAAAATGTTGGGGCAAGTATTCTATATGTAGAGAGTATGAGGTAGGCAAATGCCGTGCTGCTTTGCTCAGAATATTCAGGTGACCATTTTAAATAACAACATGAAAAAAAAATGTTGAAAAAGGTCACTCATAATAAATAATATTCAGTCTTTGCCGACAGAGGTTGCCAAAATGAACTGTTCCAGATAAGAATTACCTGACTTGGTGCTTATGATGCATAGATAAAATCTTAGGTGTCATGTAGGTTTTCATTCCTGGAGATAAAAATAGCTAGATAATGACAGAGTAAGATGATAGACCCATTTTGGGGAGAAAGCTCCTTAAAATATGGTAATAATATAACCCTGATATTAGTTTAAGCTAGTCTGTTATTAATATAAATTTTCACATTTATGTGTACTTGTTGGAACATTACAAAGAGCTGCAGCTACAAAATGAAGCCATTTATTGATCAGAACATTTTTTTCCTTGAGTCAGTGCCCTCTTTCCAAAGTAAAAGTGCTGACTGCAGCACACTGCTGATTGCGGATTTTTTGACAGCAGAGACCTGGCACTCTCCTAATCCGTGTAGCTGCATTGTACAAATTACAAAGCTTGTGTGACAGACCTATTCTGTATTCCGAGAACTGCAACATACCTGTCATCAGATAGAAGCAGGAATGCACAAGTCATCACTTTACTTGGGAAGCTGAACAGATGATTGAAATTATTTCTTACGACTAATTCCCCTTTTAGTAGAGATAAGCTGCTTTGTTCAGCTGTAAATGAAACATTAGGGTATTAGCTGTCAAGCCAGAAGTATTGGGGAAGCTAAGATTTTTATCAGCAGTAGTAACATTTTGGGCAATAAATTGTTTTGTTGGGCAGAATACTAATCTCCAGAGGTACAAAGAAGCAAAGCTCATTAAGGTAAATGCTTAAAGCACACACACAAAAAAGCAAAGACAAAGGCTTATTACCTCTGTTATGGGGATAGATGGAACATTTGCACTTTTTCATCTCTGTGCAGCACTGAAGAATTATGTAGTACTGTTATCAAATAGATGCATTTGTAGACTTGCAGAATGCTTTCTGAATATATCCAAGGGACAAATGCATATCTGAAATATCAATAGAGAGCTGTAGTAAGTGATGGGTTTCTAGAAATTGTTTTGCTTCCCTCTGGGTAAAATTAGATATCTGCGTGTTGTCCTGTACTTAGCATTCATCAGATTAATAGACTAGCCTTATTAAGTGAATGTTTGCAATGGAGAAGAATAGATGTCTGTCTTATATTAAATATTTTTGCCAGTGTGTATATATATACCTAAATTAAATTTATCAGCCTTTGTAGTACAGAGCAGTAAGATGATGGAAGGAAAAGGACTATGTTGTTGTTAAAGACTGCAGTTAAGGAAATGAATGTATTTGGGATGAGATGAGAGAATTACCCAGATATACACTGAGGATAGGCGTAAACTTGCGACCAGAAACAAGGAAATGGGAGGAAAGTAAAATAGGTAGAAGGAATCTGTGTGTGTGAACTAAAAAAACAAGAGTTCTGCCCAAAATTTATTTCCTGTAATTGGGTGGAGACAGTTACCTGTCATTACTTGTTTGAAGGAGCATTTTATAAAGCTGTAAAATAGATGTAATTTTAATACATGATGCAGAGAATAGAAATATGCAGAGGGAAAACTGTCTATGGAATTCTGCTAATGGCTGGCACAAATGTCTTCAAAATTTTCTCTGTGCTATGCTGACACCAATTTTAAAACCCGGAAAGACACAGCCTTGCAGTCTCCCTTGTAATTCACAGAAGATACCAAAACAAAGATGCCTCAAAAAAGAATTCCATGGAAATGCATAAAGCTGAAGATTACTTACCAGTCGTGGGTTATTAATTGAAAGGTTTTCAGTAGTTAGGGAACTGCTGGCACTTTTGAGGTGAAATCACATACAGATAACAGAATAAAAAGTACTGGGGTCTTGCTAATTGTATTTTAACAAAGACAAAAAGGTTGTTTAAATACTGATGTCAGTCACTGAATCATTGCTCAGTGATGGAGAAATCATTTTTGTGTGCCAGCTTTGTTAGCCTTATCTACGAAACGGTGATTATAATGTGGGTCCACCTGTATAATTTGTTCAAGCCTTTGGGAATAAATGTGATACTACAAGAACGAGCTTTGGTTGATACTTAAGTTAATGAGTTGCTGTTTCTTCATTTGAGGTAATTGTACTAGTATCAGGATGAAAATATGAAGGTTTGCTGGTGGATTTCTTCCCTGATACGTTGTTTTACAAGCCTTTGTTTATGTTGTATGCTATATATATATGTTGCTGTTAGCTGTAAAGACCATTAATATTTTCCCTGAATGCCTTCTGTGCAATGAAGAAACTGTAAAAGAATGTGACTTCAGCATTAGTCTTGGTGGCATGGGGTACTGGCCAGCCTGTTAGATTATACTGATTTTTTATTGGTGTCAGATTAAATGACGGCATGAAGACAGCTGCTTTCCTAGGTACGTGTCTCATTGAACGCTTGTCTCCTAGTGCACCTCTGTGCTGTGGGAAGATGATCTATGTGGGGAATATCCAGGAGGAGCTGGGATGAACGCACAGGATGCTGACGTGTTACTTGTTCTGTCCAGCGTTCACTGTAGTGACTGCAACACCAGAGCCTCAAGGCTGCGGTTCCAAATGCTGCATAGGATCCAGGGCAGAATAGCCTTAATTTTACGGTTACGGAAGTGTTAGTTTCTTGTCTGAAAATAGTATCGATTCAGAATCCTGTGCAATTGTTAAAGCTGCCTGGGCACACAAGAAGTCCAGAGTTAAACTGCAAGACCCCAAAGACTTCTCCCTTTTGTCTAGGGCTTTATTCTATTTCTTTTTCATCTTTGGAGAATTATTTTATGCTTGTCTTCTTAGACACGTAAGCCGTTGGGTACCTGATGTAAGACATAGGGGCTTGCTTTTTAAGAGGTGATGTGCACTTTGGAAAAACTGTCCGATTCTGGAATCAGAAGTGCTTTTTGTGAATGTTAGTTTCAACTGTGTTTATAATTTCTTGATTTATTAAATGAAGTAAAGATAGCTACCTCCTATATAAAAAACTAGTGGAATTTGCTCTGCAAGAGTGGCATATCATTGCTGTTTTTATTAAACCAAGATTGTAATCTGCCTCATTGACAATTTATCCTCAGGCCAATTTATCAGAGTTGTATTCAAACTAAATTTTTGCTCATGAAGAGAGAAAAAAAATGCAATCTTTCAATTATCATAATAAGCAAATGAAGAAGAGTTTGAAAATATCCTTTCAAAATATATGACTATCTTTTAAGTGTTTTGGAGTATAATACCACACTGTGGTACAGAATTGTGATATAAAAGTCTGAGATGTTGTTGGAAAAGCAACATGAAGATTCATTCACATTTGTTAGTATGTCTAGTCATTTATGTTAGTTGAACAAGCTGATATTTCTTATGTGCTATTTTCCAAAGCTTATTTATGCAGAGCTACAAAAGCAAGCAGACCTGCAGAAAAGGTAAAGCCTATTTGAAGACAAGTTAATAAAGCCAATAAACCAGAAGGAAATTACAGGAAGTAATTTAAGTAATTCAAGTACTGACGATAGGGGCTGAGTTGGTTTTTTATGTGAAAATTTTGTATTAACAGAAAGAAAACAAATATATGAATAATTATGTAGTTCTTTTGCTCCTCGGGGAAGCAATCACATAGGCAGATCAGAAGCTTCCAGCTTCCTTAGGCAGGTAGGTGGATGCGGAATGACAGGAGGGAAGCGTGCAGGCACCTGGATAATATTTAGGGATTTCCTTTGTGCTGTTCCTAAGATGGAGACTGTGAATGTGGGCCATGAAAATTGGAGATTCCAGTGGCTCTGCAGCTGTAGCTGAAGTTATTGAGCTGAGTTAGTTCTCACTGTGTATGTTTTCATGAGGTGAGTTATGTCCTGTGGGCATCTGCACCCTGGTAGAAGCCTTGCCCTTTACCTTTACTGCGTGAAATCCTTAGCTTAAGAGGATTCTTCCCTTGATTTTCTGCTATTAAATAGCATTTCTAGAGGAACAAAATGCTTTTTTGAATGCATTTTAAAGAGAATAGTAGACATACACCCTGATTTAGCCTGTATGCTCCTGACATTGTATTCAGTGTTTCCTGCCTGCTCGTAGCTCCCCAGCACTTGGATGAAGAGAGAATTGTGCTGGAAATAGACATTAGTTACATATGAAATAATTATACCTTTCAGCTGGAACCATGAATGTGATCCTGATTCTGCAACTTAGGGTGAAAGAATCTACTCTAATTGGTAACTAGTATCTTTAATTGTACTTTTTGGCTTCTTTTCATCTTCAAAGCACAAGTTCAGTTTTAAATACAAACTTTTTCTTCTTTTGTAAAGTAGAACAGCTGGATTGAAGCCTGAGAAAACAGAGTTTGCGGTTGTTGTTGAAGTGGAGGAGACTAGCAGTTTTCTAAAGGTACCAACCTCCACAATATATGAAGTTTGACAGCAAGGTTTTGGGGTATGGTTTGATGTAGGAAGTCTGTCTTTTAGGACTATTTTCTCCATCACACATGCTATGCACCCAAACTGCTCCTCTGATATGAACTTTTGAGAGGTTCAGTTCATCCTGATGACCAGCTTAACCCAAATTAAATATTATACGACTCTGTCAAATCTGTAACCTGTATCTACAGATATCTGCAGACATGGAGATATCGCTAACCCAGCAATGTAGGTATTGGCGCCTAGAATCACCAGAGCGCAGAGCCATGTTGCCTCTTAAGTCAAGCTTTAAAAAATTTGTTTGAAGATAAATGCATGTTTTGAAGTTTTGTGAACAGAGAAATACTAGGTACCAAAAATAAATTCATATGCATCTTCACTGACTAATCAACATACTGAATTTGGGATTTCTGAAGCTTTAGCAATTCTCAAAAATCCGCCATTGATCAGATTGCCTCAACTAAAAATAATATGAATATGGTGCAGAATTTGGCAGTTTAAAAATCTGAGGAAAGATTGTAGTATAGGCTAGAATATTCTGTTTAGTGAATACTTTAGTGCAGCTGTCTTTTGTCTGAGCCGTAAGAACAGGAGAGATAAAAGTAAGTGAAATTATATACCTAACCTGTCATAAAACTCCTTGAAGTGATTGAAACTTTTATAGTTTCTATACAAGATACTCGATGAAAAACTTATAACGGGCTTTCATAAAATAGCTTACTGCAGTGTTTACTCATAAAGTGTCACGTAGGTGTTTGATAGCCACCTATCTCCCCCCCACTTTTTTTTTTCATTTGTGTAATATTCCCTTTTCATGTCAAGCCTTAATTCCTTGGGTTTGCATCTCAAGACAGCGGTGGTGGCTGAGGCAGGCAGTAATGACACTTAGCTGAAGCCGGTGCTCTGGCGGCCTCTTGCATGAGGTGTTGCGTGTTGCCCTGGAGTTGTGCAGCTGTCAATGCTCTGTAGCCTGTGGAATATCCTCAATGCCGATCAAAAAGGAAATTTTCCAAGTCCAGTGTAGTGGTGCCTATTCCTTACTCATTTACATCCTCTGCAAAGTGTCATCTCAGTCCCAACCCAAACATCTTTGCGTTGTCGTCGTAGCGCTCTCGTTTGCGCTGTGGTTTAGAAAGCCAACTGCCTTAGTGGGAAGTGGGGAATAACAGAGAGGAAATACAGAGCAGCCCTAACAACACTCTGTTCGTCGGTTTCTGGATAAATCCTTGAATTGCTGCATTAGAGGTGCCTG
This sequence comes from Crypturellus tataupa, assembly GCA_034781795.1. Classification (NCBI taxonomy): domain Eukaryota; kingdom Metazoa; phylum Chordata; class Aves; order Tinamiformes; family Tinamidae; genus Crypturellus; species Crypturellus tataupa. Next base: position 3,592,593 of record JAWLRI010000217.1, on the reverse strand, counting down.
AAGTTTTACACTCTTTGCTGACAGGAAAACTAGGAGAATCCATCAACAGCGTGCAGCGGATGGGCCACATTCCTCAAATAATCCAGTCAATTAAAAATTGATTTTTGTTCTAGGCAGCATGGTGGTAATGTAGTGGGGAGACAGTGTATGCATTACCAACAGAGCTCACATCGGTTAAGTGATATTTAGGTGATCTTCTGTCATGGGAGAAGGCAGTGCAGTTGATGATCTTTGCTACTGAAGAAGCTAAATTGAAGTGTCAGATACCAGAATTGCATTTTATTTCTAATATGTTGGCCTGCCAGCTTGGGAGAAGCTATGTGAAGTCTGTGAATACAAAGGGACAAAAGTGCTAAATCTAGCAGAAACTGAACGATTTGAGAAAGATTAAACTATAACATGGCTTTTAGAGCCTTCACGTAAACACATTTAAAGAAATTGGAACTTGAACTCCAGTTGCGGGACCTTTTGTCTCCTGCCTTGCTCTTCTCCCTGACTTCTGCAGATCTAAAATAAATGAAGATATGTGTGCTCTAAATTGCAACAAACTTGTTATTAAAAAAGACTATAATGCTACTGAGATGTTAGAACTTTCTTAAAGCAGTTGAATCAAGAGCAAAGGAAGGTCTTAAACTGTTAATTTAAAAGCTCATTTACCTCAAGTTTATTTGCAAAATCCTGGTTTGCAGAATGTGGAGAATGAGGTTTCTTTTTTGAGCATTGGGAGCACATACGGAAATGTGCAGCCATGTGGATTATCTGAGTATGGATGGGGAGCCCATGCAGTGCTCATTTTGGGGACACATTCAGGCGCCGTTCCAGGGCCTTCGTGGGGTCTGCTGCATCCTGTCTGATGCAGGTTTCCTTCCTTTCCCGTCGAGAGCAGGTGCAAGAACTCTCATTTACGGAGGATATACGTGTCCCTCTTGCATGGATTAAGGCACCTTAGTGCGTGCTGCGCTCTGCCTGCAAGGTGCCTTAATGCATGCAAGAGGGACACGTATATCCTCCGTATAGAGGAAAACCCAGTGGTTTACACCTTGTGCCCTGACTCGAGCTGCACCCTGCGGCACCAAGGGTTTGCAAAATGAATCAACCCCAGCCTGGCTAGGATGGGCAATGACCCACACCACAATTGACACTCTGTAGTGTTAGGGTAACCCCATGCTACTTTTAACGCGGGTTGGCAAAACTCTTGACATCTCAAAGCCAAACTGAGGAGGAGATGGTGCATTTATGAACTTGAGAACTCTAAAGTGCTTTTATTAAAGGAGACTGGGGTATAAACAGTGTGAATCTTGGCTATTAATACAATTATTTCCTAATAATTATGTTTTTTTTTTTTAATGCCTTTTAGTAACTTGAAAATTTTCAGTTAAAGATGACCTCACCTGCGTGAATGGTTTTACTTCATCAATTTATTCGTAGACTTCATAAAGAGAAACATAAATCAAATCGCAAATGCTTTTTAAAGGTTATTATTGGGGTAAAATGCTGCTGGGTCTTAGTGCTTTGGGAGTGAAAGAAAAATGATGTTTCTGGGCTTCAAAACTCTTCAGCATGATTTGAATACAAGTGGCTTACTGTGATAAGTGTGTTAGGCTCCCTTCTGTTAATTACAGTATTTCAAATGAGACTAATTTGACAGCCACAGGCACATAATATGCTAAATACTTCCCATAGTGTTACTTGGAGGAGGACTCCCTTCCCCCCAGCCTCATGTGAGTAGTTTCTGATAGGACATTATAATTTAGAGGCTCTGAACCAAAAGCAGATAATATCTAATTACCTGCTGGTTTCTGTTTGGTTTGAATGATTGTGTTCTTCCGAGGACGAAATGGAAAAGGTTTTACCAGTCATTGACAAAGAGGCAGGTACCAGATGTGGACATGGGTTTTCTCTAAAATTTCTTTAGAAAAACGTTTGTTGTTTCATTGTATTTTTTTTTTTTTGTGTGTGTGTGTGTGTGCAGATGTTTTACTTGCTGTGAGTTTATATATGGTAAATGTGAAACACATTTTTTCCTGCGGGTTGTATTTTGATATAGTTACATTTTTTCATTTTATTTACTGATTTTTGTTGATTCACTAGAATAGCACAAAAGCTGACTGCTAATCTCAGGACTAAATCTATATATTGGAAGGATTTTAATATGGAGGTGTTTGAAATTACAAAAGTACCCTTTGATGTTTTGGTAAAGTTAAGCAATTAAGAAATCCATGTAAACTTTTGACGTTCTTGCTTCTGTCTGAAGTATCAAATTAGGAGCAAATAGCTTAAGAAGTGACTTCCTTAGAGGAGCGCCTACAAAAAGTGCTAGAGTTGCTTCAACTCTTCTTTTATAGTAATATTGTAGTTTTATCCAAATTCCACCAGGTGCTGCCAAAGAACATACAGCCAAAGCAAAGTTTATAGCTCAAGTGGAAGTTGTTTGCATCATGTGTGCACGCAGTGAGGAGCAGAGCTATGAAATCCTGTTCCAGAAGCAGGAGCATCTTCCCCCACACATGTAGGAGCTCATCTCCCCCGGAAGCAAACCACGAGGAATCAAAACAGGTGATACAGGAGGGACATTCCTTATAGGCGGCATGTTCTTAAAAATACACTTTTTGACACAAGTCCAATCACTGTACGTGAATGACCCACAAATTGAACAGGCAACCGTAGACTTGTTGATCTACTGTACTCTGTCTTAATGCTGAGGACTAATTTTTCAAACTATTCAAACAAAGTTCTGCTTATTTGTGCTTTTTCATTCCAAGAAGCACAATCGCTATAGACCCTTTATTTCTAACTGACGTAAAGACGTTTCTTTTCTTTGTTTGCTTTTTGTGTTGCTGAGTCAGGAGCTCTGCATAGAATAAGCCAGTTTTGTCTGAGCATTTTTTTTCCTCACTCTGGGAATAAAACAGGCTTGCAAAAGCCAAGGTCTGCTTGAGGAAATAAGAGCCCCAAACTTGTGACTACTCACAAAAGTGCAGCGCAAAATGGGCAGGCAAACAGCACTGGTAGCAGCAGGAATCAATTTGGAGACTTGGTGCAGAGCAGCTTCTCCCCTGCCTCCCTGGTGAGTGCAGCCGTTGTGTTTGTGACATAAAAAGCAATGTGCATTTTAATTGCAATGCTGGTTTTTTGAACCGTTGCTCAAGTGTGAGCGCGGTTTAAGTCAAAAGAGACTGGATCGTGGGCAATGTGACAGCGGTTGCCAGAGGAGGTGTAATCAACATCTGCTAGTGTTGGTGATGCAAAAACCTGCATTAGCTGCTGTAGCAGGCATGGAACTTCTAGGGATTAAGAGCGTTTGTAATCAGTAATCGCCAGCATGGCACTCTGTAAATGCTGTGTTGTTTTCTGTTGTGTTTTATAGAACTGAAGTCTTGAATTTATTGTCTTGCAGGAGTGATTTATAGAACTTAATGTTTAACAGCAAAAAAGAAGCAAAAATTCTGTGCAGCATCATCGGTGTGGATTGCCAAGATAAATGTGGCATGTGGGAAAAAGGGAAAAACGAAATGTTATTCTAAATATGGTTAGAAATGAGGCTGCGGCAGAGTCTGTGCAAAGAATGCGCTCCCTTCTGAGGAATCTTCGGCTGTGACTTCACCTGGCAGTGTTTAATTAATTATTTATGGGGTGTTTATGTTTGCCTTCCCCGGGGTTATCATCTTCCTCGTTCTGTCTCCCTGCTGCCATTAAAAAGTGACAGTTATTTGCAAATAGCATATTTTAATTACTGAAAATTTAGATCACAAAAAGTTGTTCGCATACTCTATTTCTTTTTGCTAGCATATGCGCGTATGTAGAACAGCTTAATATTACAGTAGTTTTCCTGTGTTCCCATTTTATTGCCATCCAATCGTACTTGAGGGAGAGGGAGGAAAAAGAGGAAACATAAATTACCCCCTCCCAGTGTGCGATTAGATCAACACTTAAGCCAGTAAGTATAATACCGATGCTGTGATCAGGTGCTCAGAGCCAAAATACTCGCAGCCCTGGTGCTATTCTAATCAAAGGTACTGAAGATTGAGCACTTCTCTGATGTGGTCTTATCAGTTTGAGTATAATGTAAATCCTGTTAGAGCAGCTTTGTCCGATGTGCCTGTAGCTTTGTTCTCAACCTTTCAGTAACAGTTCAGTGAAGCAGAAAGAGCCCTGTGAATTGATATTATAAGCCTGCATGGTTGTTTTATTCATTGTTGGAGCAACAGAATATAACAGAAGTATTTATTTTTAGTGGATTGAGGATACTTTTTTATTCTCTCATTCTGAGCGGCGGAGAGAGGTTCTAAATGCAAAAGAGGAAAAGCTAATACCATAATCATATCCATACCCATTCTCAGCACAATCCCATTGAAAGATAATGCAAAAGACTGTATGTTTAATTTATTTTACACATTCACAGAGATTGTTAAAATCGCAGTGTTGTTATTTCCTGCTGATGTAGAAAAAAACTACCATCTGACACTGTTATGATCAGGAAATAGTATTTGTGTGAAATACAAGCTTTTCATAATACACTTAGCCTTCCCAGACATCCGTATTTCTCTCCCCACCACCTATCTACTTTCTTTGGGAGAGAAACGATGCCTCAGAAATTCAAGGTTGTGCTGTATTCTGTGATTCTAGCTGGTGGGCATTCCTCGCTGAAGTTCAAGAGCATGAAATTCCCCTTTAGTCTCACTGCTTTGATATGGTACTTGCCTAACAATCAAGCAAATTAAAGTGTGGCAAAAAATGATAAAACTGCAATGTCTTAAAATTAAGGGGCTGAGAAACTAAATTGAGTTGATGGTAATAATTCTGTGACGCCATGTTGACCCTTATTCTTGAAAATCGTTTTTTATGACATGAATCAACAAGAAATAGTGCAATACCGCTGAGAAATCTGATTTTGGTACAAAGCAGATATGCACTATTTGAAGTTTTAAAGCCTCATGTAACCTAAAAATCAGAGTTTTAAAGTATAAAGATTTTCTTCAGAGATTTAATTGGAATTCATGAATCACAGAGATAGGGAAGCCCAATTATATTTGTAGATGACTCTCTAGTGTGGCATATGATGATTTACAAAATTAGGTCCATGACCACGAAAAGATGTTTCAGACGAAATATCTATGAGATTGAGAATTCCATGAGATAGAAATAATTTCAGATACATTTCTCATTCAGACTTAAAAAAAATACAAACAGGAATTTTAGATATTGAATAGCTGATTTGTTTTTTATGTTAAATATTTAAGAAAATTAGGAAATTAAGACAAATTTCTCAAATAAGAAAAAAATGCTAAATTCTTTCAATTAAGAGAAATTATAAACTTGTATTCTTTGAAATTAAGAGGTGTGAAAATTACTTCTGGGGATAAGAAGTAATGTATTAAATGTCTTCATATTTCATAATTCTCTGCACATTATTTTGATTTTATTTGACAACACAGGCAACCACAGATATCTGGAGCTTCATGTACATCTTCATAATGAAAAGAAGTTTTCTGTTGCCCGGTCCTGCAGTCCGATTCTTGTTTCTCTTTGTAGCACTATCGACTTCTGAATAACGGAAAAAGCCTTTGTAGCTGCTAGAGCAACAGCAGGATGTGCCATGTGCCGGACCCACACCAGAACCTGAGGAGTAAAGCAAGGCTAAAAGCTCCAGATGAATTAAGTTATAATGAAGGGGGTTATTAGTGTTCAGACTATGAGATGTTCAAAGGGAGGCAGGCTGTGCTGTCCTGGAGGAAATCAGAAATGGGACCTGCTAAAATGGTCCTTGGAAATTATTTTCAGGGTATATTCAGTGTGTTTGACATATTTAAGAGATTTTTCGTCATCATTCTAAAATTACTGCTTTTCCTTATGTAGCTATCTCTCTGATCTCTCTGTACACATCACATAACTGTATGTGTTCGTGTAGGATACATATTTTGTTATCAGTGCCGTTAGTTCTGGTAGGAGTCGCTGACACAATTGGCAGAGCATCTGTAAATTGGTAACAAGGAATGTGACCTGCAAATCCGAAAAGGGATAGTAATTATTTCATGTTCAACTTAATTTGCAGCTAAATAAGTCCAGCCTTTGTAAGTGCTACCACATATAAAGCAGAATAAAGTGAATTAATTTAGCAGAATAATAACTTCTTTGTGTGTGTCCAAGTATTTTATGTGTTGACTACTGGACACCCCTAGATTATGAAAACACAGTTGCTGAATGTATCGTGCCAATACAGATTTAGCAGTCAGCTCTTTTGTCCATGATCAGCATAAGCAATTTCATTGATTAAAAGGAAAAAAAAAAATGAACCTAATTTGTCTGCAAAGCTAGAAAGCTTGTCTTGTTTTGTTTTGTTTGTTTTTTTTCCTTTTAACTATTATCATTAAGCTTTTTGTGACAAAATGTTTCAGGCATTTCTGAAGGAATGGGGGAAAATTAAAGTGCTTATAGAGTTATGTTTTTCACCTGAATTTGTCTCTTGAAGCTTGTGGAATTTCTTGCAAATATATTTTGTTTCTCTTTGTGAATCTCCACTCTGAAACAATTCCTCACATCTCATGTTCTGTGGAACTGTAATATTTGTCCAAGGATGAGCTGCATTCAGCATTTTGTTAACTGAAATGGGAAGTGACAGACTGACTAAAAGAAAATCTCTGAGCCAAAGAAACAGATATTACTGCTTTCTCACGGCTTACTCTGTGCTTGGACACTGAAGGCTTTGAGATTGCAGAAACACTTAAGTTTCATATTGATCCATGTTAAACTAATTCTGTGAGAACAGAGACTTCTGTATCAGGTTATTTTCTCTTCCAGTACTTGAGTAGGGGTGGTCAAACATGGAGAATGTTGTGAGGAGTGAAGGAAGGCTTGGGAAGGAGAGAGGCACTCGAAAATACTGATTTGTTAGATATACTTTGTTGACATTGATTTCCAGTATATATCTATCTTTCTGAGGACAGCAGTCACATAATAAGTAATACTCTGCCACATAATTCGTGTTCTTACTCTTCTTTTGACTGGTGTTTGCAGAAGCTAGTCTGTATCTCCACACCCAACAAAGACTGTTTTCTTTGACTTGTTTGGGTGTTTTAGGCAAAATGCAAGAAAGCTCTAGTTACCTCCCAGGAACAGGAGGCTGGAATGTGGCCGGTGAGGAACTGGAGAAGATCCTGGAGCACTGGCCCAAGAAAGTACAAATTATATTCTCTTCTGGCCATCATTTTCCTTTATCCTAGAAGGGAACATGCCTCTTTTCATAAACCACCACCACTGTAGGGAGATCCAGTTTGACTTAATCTTCCAAAGTTCACTGCGATTTTTCTTTCTCATCTTTATTTGCGGGAAGGAAATGTAGATCCCTTCTACCCTCAGTCCTGCTGTGGCCCTATGCTTGGGCCCGGGGGCCTCCTAAGAGCTCCAGAGCAGACTGTGCTGCTCTGCAGCCCCATGACCACAGCAGGCCCTAGCACGTGGAGCTGCCCCTTGGGTGAAGTGTGTCACTTGGGCTGCCATGACCTGTCTCTCTTCTAGAGAAGGACCTGGGAGGGCTGGGCAGTAGGACTGGTTGGTTTTGCAGGTTGATGAGTCTCGTGGTTTTTGTTCTTTTCCTCATAGAAGCATGGAAGCTCCTCAGTGCAGCTTCATGGCTCTGAACTGATGCTGCACAGGATTAAGACACCACAGTCTATTGAGGAATCTGGTACAGAGTATCTCCTATTTTAACTGAAGAAGTAAAGCCGTCCCATAGAGCAGATACCTACTGAAGACACTCGTTTGTGTCTGCACACCATCTAGTAGGACGTTTAGCAGATCTCCTGGCCACAGAGTGCTAGTGCAGTCACCTGAACACGGAGAGGAGAGCTTGGGGGATCCCTCAGCTCTGCCACCATAACCTGTGTGTGAGGGTTGTGTGTGTCATATTACTGTGATATTACTGTGATTGTGTTACGGACCTTAGTGCTGATGTCTGCTGTCCAGCCTGATAAAAATTAGAAATCTCTCCATGCTGAATGAACTGAAAAAAGACTGGGTATATGGCAAAGGGGTAGAAGCCTCAAAGGGACTGGTCAGCTCCTTATCACATAGTGTCATCACATCATTTGCAGAGCACGTATTAGGTTTGTTTTTGCTTGCAGTTATAGCTTAGGATAGGGAAAATGTTGCATATTGCTTTTTTTTTTTTTTTGACTCAGGAGATAGTATGCTTTGTCTAGAGAGCATTTTCTAGTCTCACTGTCATATTTATATTAAAGGCATAACACAATCCTACCGCACTGCGAATTGCCTTTTATTACCCTCATCTTTGCTTGCAAAGGTCATCACCTTGCATGTGAATGAAATTTGGAAAAGATAATGGCTCTAATATTTGCTTTAGAAGTGGAATTTTATTCTGAATTAAAAAGCAGTGCTGTTTTTCAGAGGAAAAAAAAACAAGTTAATATAATGTTTTCCTGCACGTCCTTTTAACTCTTATGTAAAGTTAATCCAGCACCTTTGTATGGACAAATTGTATTCTTCCTTGCTGGAGTTGCAGTTGCTTTTGTTTTGTTTCACATTTGAATAATACATTTGATTACCATGGCAAATGTTGCAGTGTCTGCATGCCTGACTGTAGTGCCTAATTAACTGATGATAACAAGGCAGGATTGCCCTCTTCTCTCTCATAAGCAATCATATACATGACAGTTCTTTTATCTTTCTTCAAAATTGACTTGCTCTCCTGACCCTTGAGCAGCTCCTGTTTTCTGTGTT
>JAWLRI010000217.1:3483857-3578857 GCA_034781795.1 Crypturellus tataupa | reverse complement strand
CGAGAGGAAGGCAAACCTGGGGCAGTGTTCGGGGGGGTGGTTGGTTCTTGCTTTAATGCTTGTAACATTATTAGTACCTCGGTAGCACGAAGTGGCATTGATTGATTACGGAGCCCTAATTATGCGTGTGGGTTTTTTTTATTCCTTTTCCTGCTCTGATGTTAGTGATGCCATATTTTGATATGCACAAACACTGCTGCCTGCACTTCAATAAAGCCACTGAAACTATTGTAGCTTATTGTTTGCAAAGGGTATTGATAACACTTTATTCTTAAAAATGTCTTTAGCCTTCAGTTTTATAAGAGAAGTGTTCCCATTTAAAGATGAAACATGTTTAAACAAGAAAGCAGTAAGTGCTTCTGTGAGTCCAGTTCATTTTGACATTTGCATATTCTGTTTTTCCCTCTGCTCTCACTAAAAGCCTGATGTGTCTACATGAAGCAATGCCTTGGTTTATTTTGACAATTGGTACTGTAGGAGCTTTGAAAGATATATTATGCGAAAAACATAGTCTTTTTTTAGCATAGCTGAATATTCATTAATTTTGTTCTTACTGATATCAAAAAATTAGGTCATGTAAAGCCATAGTGAGAAATCTTATTTTTGATTGAGCATTAGAACCATCTGCTTTGCAATTCAGACTACAAAGGTAGAATAAAACCTCGTGATCTCTAAAATGTTACCATTTATTGGGCCTGTTGATCTTTTTTTACCCCAGCAACTACAGACCTATCAGGTGTTGTGGAGCTAGTGCATGTAGCCTTTACTGAGCTTTATAATCTAATGCATGATTTAATTGTTTGCATATTATAATGCAGTATGACACATAAACAAAATTAGGTGCTTTCACCTAATATTTAGGTGTTTCAAAATTGTTTGTATTTTCATTATTTAAAAGGCAAATGACAATTACAAATACTCCTCAGTTTTTCACTTTGCACGTAAAGGGAAGTCACTGACTAAGAAAGTAACTGAAAATAAATTTATCAGCAAGGAATAATGCACTAACAACTGCCTGAAGATACACAATCATCAGGTTCTCTGCTCTTGTTCATATAAGGAACAGTATTGCTGTCACATGTTTTCTTTTCTTTTTTTTTTTCTTTTATACATATATATTTATACATATATGTAATGTATGTATATATACTGCAGTGATGGATAACTGTTTGTATCACTGTCTTTAAACCCTCCAACTTTTAGCTTATCTTGGTTTGCATTTGTGGGGTCATCACCCATGTATCTAAATCTCAGAAATATAAAAAATATACAGGACTGGTATAGATAATATATTTTTAAGCCCTCATTTGCTTTATTTTTTATCTCTTTAACTATTCTATGTACGTGTTTGTGTGTATATATATCAGTACATTTCCATATAAGAATAAAATAATCGTATGTCTCTTGGTAAAGGAAGCTGCGTCTGGAGCTGTGACGTGGCCACGCTCCTACTGACCGCAGCCAGGGATTCCTGAAGCTCTTGGGGAAGCGATTAGGGAGTCATGATTGCTCACAAATTGAGTCTTTTTTCTGCTTGACACTGATCCTGTGATAGTCTCCCCACTTAATCCTCACTAGCAATTTGCCTATAGTTGCAGCTAACAGGAGGTGATTAGAGGGGAGTTGCCCACTGCCTTTTTACTTCTGTTGTAGTGGCATGTTAGACAGAGGCTAGTGAATCAAAGCTGTTTTCCTATTAACTCAACACCTCCTAATGCATTAGAGCCACTTTTATCTAATAACAGTGTTCAGCTTCTAGCACTATTTTAATGTTATCTGGTACTCCTTTGAAAACATCACAATGAGCGTTTTTAAAATTACAGAACAAAAGCGGAAAGCAAAATACTCAAAGATTAAAGCAAAATAATGAAAGTAACAGGTCTCATCCCTTATCAGGAGATGCATGTGAATCCGATTAATATTAGAGAGCTTTGTGTCCCTGCATCCATATGCAAGTAGCCCCCCATTCTGAAGGCATCACTTTGTCCTGTGCTGGTGGCAGGTGACTGATGTAATGCATTTAAAGTGACAATGTTCTGCACCTATAAAGGAGAAGGACATCAAGGAAGGGCTGGAAATTAAGAGTTAGCTTCATAAACTATCAGTTAAAATATGAATAGTATGAGGGACCTGAGTAAAAGTTTGCAAAATATGCAGTACTACTTTATTTTAAATTACCTGCCAAAGGTATCAAAATTACTTGACAGATGTTATTTCGTTGGTATGATACAGATTCTTGAGCTTGAAGTTTACATTCCTTGGCTTAAATAACCTTTAATTTACCTGCTTAGTATTATGATGTACTTTAGTGATAGAATTCTTTTAAAAACAATTTAAGCAATTATAATTGGATTTAAAAAGCCTCTCTAGTGACTGAGAACTTCAGAAGTATCCAACAGCAGGTCGGCTTGGGTTTGATTTTTGAGGTCAGTGAATAAACGTTCTTGTTCTACGACTCACAGCGTGTGTCAGACACAATGCACATAAGGGATAATCTGAAGGCAATTTCTTGGCTCTATAGAGTCTGTCAGTGGATGTTGCAGTGTGTTTTTATTACAGGGTCTGTAACTACAGCTACTATCCCAGCTAAGATAACAAGTTCAAGTGCAGAAATACAAAGGTTAACTGGCAAATCTCCTTAATGCATTAGCTGTAAGATGCACAAGAGCTGGCATTTGTAGGCATATAAAGTTTACCTGTCCCAGGTTATCATTACAACTTCTTCCTTTTCTTTCTGTTCTTGGGGTTCCTTTGTATTTTAGCATGCATTAATAAAGTGAAATGGCATGCTAAAATGCAGGAAAACATCTATGGCTAAAGTGTTAGGCTCTGACCCACCTGGCGCATGCCAGAGAGACTTAGAGCAACCTCAAAATACCACCTCTTTCCCTATTTCATTTGGTTTTATGGGACAGAAAAAAGTAAAACTGCAGAAAGTTTACTACTCTTAGATGGGTGGGAAATTATTTGACCATATTTGACATACAGTATACATGCATATATGTATGCATGGCTAAATAAATAAATCCTTTCCTGCTCTTCTATCCAGATATAAAAAGTAAAGACAGAGTGTCATAGCATCTGAATTTGTCTCAAGCCTACCATGTATTTTGTAGATACATCTGCAAATACACATTTTCTTTATAAACAGTAAAGGTGACTTAGCTCTGCACAGAATACTGTTTTCAGACTTCTGGTATTTTTTCTTGAGGAAAAATAAAAGGTCTGGGTAAATCCTACTGCCAGGGCTTTGGCTTTTGCCTCTTCTTGATTGCCCGGCAATAGCAGATAGGACAGGAAGTGATGCATTACATCACTTCAAAATAATAGTTTTTATTTTCTATTTCATACATTGCTGTTGTCCTATCTGACTAAAACAGAGGAGCTGCCTGCTACAACTGTAATTTTAATCAAGGACTGTTAAAAAGATGCCACCCCCAAAATCCTAATGGTCTCTCAAATCCTTGGAAGCCCCAGGTGGGCTTGTTGGGACACCTGGGTTGTAGCTGAATTCCGGACTCGATTCCATTTTGTAGGAGATTATCCTACAAAACTATCCTACAAAATCCTACAGACTATTGCATTGTCTGTCTGCAATGTCTTTTTCTGCTTTTTCATATGCCGCTTTTCCCAGCTCCAGGAAAAGGTAACCCCAGAGTTTGCATGAGGAAGCCACCTAAGGACATTTATCAGTTGTCTTCTGTGCTTGGGAACTGAGGAGCTGAATAAACTGTCTCCTGTCATGTGTTAATTTGTATTTTTTCTCTATCTGCCAAAACTTAAACATTAAAAAAGAGATAAATTCTATTATATATTAACTGTTGGGTTTCTGGTATAAAAGAAAAGAACGTTTCAAAAGCCTCGGTAAATTGTTTTGAATGTTTTTGGAAGGTGGTAGATGCAGAGTCCGTGCCGTGTGTGTCCTGCTGCTGCACAGCACTGCCAGACCAGGCTCCTCTCTTCCCGAGCTGGGGCCCCTCTAACCTGCAGGCCTTCCTGGTGGGGTTGGTTTAATTTTGTAGAAGTGCCTTAGCGGGAAGGGGAAACACTGCCAGTTCCTGTGCTAAGGGATGCCCAGCAACAGCTTCCAATTCCTATTCTTCTGTGGCGTTTTTATAAAGAATGCAGGCCCTTTGATTTTCTGAAATGCTGCTGAATTAGTTATGTTTTCATGTCTTTTTTATCAAATAGATCCACTGTTATGCAGGCAAAAAACAAAAAAAACAAACCCATGAACTTTTAATCTCATGAGCTTTCACCAAAGCAGTATCTTGACATTTTTTAAGCTTAATAAAATGGGTTTATCCAAAATTTTGTATCGTGCTAACAGGCCTGTTTGCAGCTTTGGACCGACCTCCTTTTTCTTCATCTTCCTGTTCTTGAAGGGTTTGAAGTAATAGAAGTTTTTAATGGAAAAGCAGCATCACTTTTAACTGGTTATCTACTTTGGAGTGGGGTCCTTAAAGATTGTTAGTGACCTTAGTTAAGGTGGGAAAACAAAATGTGCAAAATGGATGAAATCTGCATGTGTTTAGATTTAACAGCTTGTGTGCACTACCAAGGGATGAATCCTGGATTGGCCATTACAGGATGTGTCCTTGTGGCCTGAAGCCTCTCGCCTTGTGCCTGGTCTGAGGTAGCACAGGGTTCCCTGCATACTGCCGTATCCTCCTTTTCATTTAGATTGAACCTTTCTAAATCCAGGTAGGTGCTGAGACCACATCCTGAGTCTAGGTCTAGGTCTGGACTTAGGACCTGCAATCACCCTCTCCTGGTGCCTCTGGGGAGGACACCCAGGTACATGAAGCATGAGAGGGACAAGGCATGCACGGGGGCCTGCAGGTTGCACCTGCAGTGGAGTATGGACCACAGAAATGCATGGGCTAAGCAAAGTCCTGGTGCACTCCAAGCACTCCAAGTTCCTGAGATGTTTGGTGATGACGTACACTTCCTCTGACTAGTCTTTCAGTACATCATCTGTGTGAAAGTGTGAAATCTGGGGAGGTGGGTGGGAAGGAGCCTGCTCTGTAACTTTCCAGATGAGAACATTTGGGTTGGTCTCCAAGGGAGAGGCTAAATTGTTTCTCCTGAAAAGTATCGTGAATAATACAGGTAACAAAAACCATTCTGTGACCCTGACATTTCCCATGCTTCTTTATCTTCAGTGGTTAGACATTAGTGTTCCTGACAGGACTTGGGTGTCAGGTATCTTAGGGTCTTATTTCTGACAAAAGGAGGCTTAAAAAAGTCCTGCTCTAACGAGCAGTGCTGTTTCCGAGGCCGTGGCGGTGCTGAACCCTCGGTGCCGGTGCTTTAGCTTCAGGGTGGAGAGGGAGGGCTTTGATGATTCTGTAATTGATGTGACTGAGAGCAAGGCTGATATTCTGGGTGGAGCGGGTGTTTTTCTAATCAGCTTTTAGAGAATTACTGCTCTTTCCAGCACATCCTTAAAAATATATCAAGGCACAGTATTCTTCGCCCCTCTTCTGTCCTGCTCTCAAAAGAGCTCCACAAAAGGACACTGAATCTTCTTAAATCTCCCTGTCCTGTGCGGGGTGGCTGGCTGCTGCTGCAGGACGAGGCAGGTATGGGATCCGCGTCCCCACCTCCGAGGAGGGAATCGGGTCACCCTGCAAGTGGGGCAAGTACTGCTGCCCCCAAGGTAAGTGAGGGCAGCTGCTCACTGAAGTAAACCATGAACCTCATTGGGGTTAAACCAAGCCATTTTCTTTGGGGTTATTTTAACCCCGGTCCAGTTCCCAGTGCTGTTGTCCTGTGAATGAAGGCTACGGTCAGGTCGTGTGAGAGGGCAGTGCCAAGGTGGCTGAGGAGGCTGGAAGGCTGGGGCCGCCTTTCAGAAATAGTCCCCTCTCCTGCGAACTGATCTCTGCACTATGGCGTTAATCACAAGAAAACCAAGAAGGGTAAGACATCATGAGTAACTGAATAGTTTCCACCACTTTTGCTTTCTTTAGGGTCCCCACAAGCCTGTGACCGGTGTGTCATGGCCAAGAAGCTTCAGTGGGGCCGCAAGTTTCAGAGGCAGGGACCAAACTGCGGGGAGGTGAGGGAGGAGATGCTTTTCACAAACCATCTCTGCCTTCATTCACTTCAGATAGATGTTGACATTAACTATAAAATGTAAAATCTTAATGATTTATGGAACTTTTCTCTTTTAAGAAATAGAGCTGCTTACCTGCTCAGCCCCTCTCATTCCTCCCAAGTTCTCTACTCAAATGTCCAAATAGTTTTATGAATTTAGAATTTCCGTCTAGATAATATGCAGAATCCCCTGAGAAGAGGAAAAATTGGCTTTTCCCAGCTGACAGTCCATTTTTACCTCGAAGTATACTATGCTATCAGTGAAGAAAGAGAGAAAGGGAAGAAAAAATATATTTACTCTTTAGGTTTCTACTCTTTTGGCTTTAGCCAACAACAGCATATTGTAAAGAAGGGGTTATCGTCATACGATTATGAAGGACTGGTCTAAGAAGACAGAAAAGTTGGTATAATCATACAAATACTCTGTTCACAAAGACATTGAGATCCAAATTTCATGTCCTTGCTGTATCTATTTTCATACAGTACTAGAAGATATCAATTTGCAGCAGGCTATCAAAGTGGGTCGTAATTACAAAGTGGGTGTCTTCTGCCTTTGTTTAATACCATGTGAAAACTGCTTAGTTTCTGAGGTTACAGTAATAAGTCATGGTTTTTCTATAAGTAGAGTAGGAAAAGGTAAGCATTTCTGTTTTCCCGGAGAACTTCTATGGTTACCATTTAGGTTGCAGCAGATTTTAGAAATTAGGCAATGTAGAAGCTATGAGAAAAAATATCCTTCAGCTTCATCCACTGAAAGCTTCCTAAATGTAACAGGACTTTAGGAGCATAAGTCAGGTTCCAACTGACAGAAGAAACCAAATGTTTTTTTGCTTCTGTTTTGGCCTGAATAGAAGTGTCTTGAGTAGCTGGGAAACAAACATGTGAGAAATGCGTTGGGTTTAACCCAAAGAAATTTGGTCTGTAAAGAGAGACAGCAGTCTTTGAAGAACTGGTGTAATATGTAGCCAGTGACAGATATTTCAATGTAAATGAGCAGTAACATTATTAATTTTCTTCCTCCCCCCCCCCCTTTTTTTTTTATACTAGATCTCCATGCAAATGATATTTTTATACCTGATATGAGTGGACGATACCATGGGGATATGCAGTTCAGAAAAAATGATTGTATTGAATCTACCCAGTGCATTAGAGAAGTCAGCCTTCTGTGTATCTCTGTGTTGGTTTCATCGGATTTACTTCTAACGTTGCATCTCAAGTTAGTAAAAGAAAAAGTCCTGAGAGGGCTTGTAAAAGAACAGAATATGCATCCATCTCAAAAGTTCTACAAATTAAAAGGATTAGAGCTTAGGAAGTTTTCTGGAGGAATAGCATAGAGCCTTGCTGTCTTGCTAGCTTCGTCCACAGTATTATACAAGATCTCTTTATAGGCAAAAAGGAATGCAACTTTTATGTAAAGACATGATCTTATTGGTCCTATAATTGAAACTTAACACTCTTAAGGAAAGAATTATTACTAGCACAAGCTTATTAAAAAGAAAGAAAAAGTAAACTCTTGAAGTATGCACACCATCCTGGTTTCTGCACAGTGCCCAGGTCTGCTCCTCACTAACTAGCCATGGTGAGTGCTTGATAGCCCTGGGGACTCCCACGTCTGCACCTTTGCAGGCAGAATCCTTGTCCCGGCTTTTGAGACTACTGCTACCAGGCAGGTATTCCTCTGTACAGCATCTCTACGTTAGACTCAAAATTACCTCATTTTAACAGATTAACATCATGGAACTATTTGCTGTAAAAATTGTGATTCTACATCACAATTATATAAGCAAAAAAAAAAAAAAAATCATATTTATGCCTGAGCAGCTTATGCTTCATATTTTAGTGAGGGCATAGCAGCAAATATCAGCTGCTTTTTGTGGTACTGGATAAAAGGAGATTTTGTCAAGCCTTGCCTTTTTGGAGAGGTGGAAGAAGCTTGGAGCCAATATCACCAGAGAGGCTCCCCAAACTGTGTGCTGGTGTAACCTGTTACCTCCTGGAGCCATTAGAGATCATGTCCTGAATACCCCATGGGATTCTCTTACGTCCAGCCAGTTCTACCTTGTACTTGTAGCATACGTTTTCTGTGGTATGTTTGACCAGTCACAGTGTTGAAAGTCACAGATGTTATTTTCATAAGCACTTGTATCCAACATAGAACCTTAGATTTGTCCTTTCCTTCTCTTATGAACCTAAAAGCATCTTTTCCATACTAAATAAAGCATATCAGCTTGTTAGTGTTTTGGTTTTCTATTTGTTTTTTCTCATCCTCTTAAGGTATTAATATTGATTATTTCTGTATGAGAAAAGTGGCTGTGTTTAGAGTTGTTTCTGTAGGTTCATAGAACATTTTACATGTGGTTCCAATCCTTATTTATTTTGTTTTTTTTTTTTTTCAGAAATCAGCTTTGACTTTAAATGAAAAGGTCTTTCTGATACAGGGAAGCAGTTATTTAGCAATATGTTGAAACAGGGAGGCACATGCTACATGCTCTCTGTCTCCTCTGCCTCCATCTCTGTTGTCCACATCATCAGGGTAACACGGTTAGATCTGCATTAAACAGCATGAAAAGACTGTGAGATGATGCAAAGTAAAATTGTATTGCCTCAGCCGTCTGTTCGTTATGGAAAATGATAGCATAGTAAGTGCTAAAAGTAACAAACAGCCAGGCTGTCTGATTTGTCAAAGGATATGTTTAATTTGCTTTGTGTACGAGTGTTTGATTTTTCCACATTCATAGGCTTGGTGAGCACCTGACCAGAAACGATCTAGGAGTTTAATTATCTTATTCTGTTGGATTATATTACTGCACATCATCTTCAAAGTTGCAGTTCTGTGTGTGAATAAATGTAATATGCAAAAACCTGAAAATTGTTCCTAGTACGATACCCAGATGGGAAGTGGTGGCTTTGTGGTGTCATATTTTGAGAAATTATTTAAAGACACACAAAAGGACACTGTCACTCTGTTATTAATGTTACAAATTGTTGATGCTCTGTGCAGTGTGTTTTTCTAATTAGAGGAATACTAGAGAGTACCATTTCCATAATCGACATGGGAACAGAAACTCAGCAAAACTTCATGTATTTGCAGTGAAACTGCTCCTCAGCAACACAAAAATGGCTTTTATAACATAAAGGCTGTAATTAGAATAAGTCAAATCAGTTGGAAACGATTAAAGCCAGAACAGGCTAAGCTGCCTTCTAAATATTTGTCTGGAGATTAGCCCTACTCTTACAGCCCCTGAGAAGCATCTTTGATTTACTTATAATGCTTGACGTGGCAAAGATAATCCTGCAGAAGGCAAATGAACACAAATTTAGATGTGCTGTTAGGCTCTCTTTGTTGATTTGACAGGAGGCAGCATATTGGAAGTGATGTTAGAGAAATGAGTATAGGGTCACATTAGACGAATTACTTAAAAAAAACCATGATCATCAATTTAAATTCTTTTTAAAACATACTCATTCTTTGAAGCTTTTAGGATGCACTTTGGAAGTCCATGTGGAATAATTTTCTGCATGTCTATGCGACAGTTGATGCGAGTCTCATTGTATTTAAAATTATAGTCCTGAGATGGAACTTTTTGCATGTTGCTTATCTGACATCAGCTATTAAAATACAAGTAAAGCTTGGCAGGTATAAATTTGAAGAAGAAAAGAGATTATGTAAGAAAATCAGAAATGTTAGTATTAAAATCAGCTCACTGTGGAGGCATGGCGATCTGCTCTATAGAGCACATCTGTTTGCTTCTGTGGCTTTTTTGAAGCAAATAAACAAACACCCTAAATTAGACATTGCTTATCCAGTTACTCCCCAGCACCACCTCTTTGCACTCTAGATAGCTTGAAAGGCAACGAGATATGAAGTTTGTTGACTGGAAATATGGACTGGCCATTGCATTGGCAGCAGGTTTAAGGACATTGACTATTATGGAAGCCAGCCTGTATTTTAGTCCGATGAAGATCTACATGAACACTAAAACCTTTGATTGCTGCTGATGTAATCATATGTAGTTGTGAAAAGTTATTAGATACACAAAGCTGGATGATTTTAAACAAATTGGAAATATTAGTCAACTTTCTAGCATATATCAGATTTGCACTTGATGTAGTTTTTATCTCATTTAAAATCTCCACAGCACCCCAAATTTTTTGTTTAGCTAGTGAAAATCTAATCAGACTAATGTATTCCCTTACTGAATTTTAAACCAGACTGTTAAAACTCCTTTAACGTGCTAAAGTAAGCTTCAGAGAGGGTTTCCATTTCATCTTTATTGAGCTGAGGCTATAGCACTCTTTCCCTTCGCATCGCAGCGAGAGGCTGTCAATAATTCAATAGCCATGGCCTTGATGGGCCAAGGCCTAACTTAGACTTTAAACAGAGCCAAGCAGCTTGTCAAAGTGTGATGTGCTGTCAATGCCCGACTAATCTATACTGCATGAATTCTCCTTCTGCTCTTGATGTATCCCTGGGAATAAAAAGAAGGCAATTTTAGAACCAGACCTAGTGGGAAGCACCTGTTTGTTTAGAATTTTTAATAAGGGAAGCTTGTGCTAATAATGAAGTTCAATGAAGTCATTGCACTTTTGCCAAGGGGAGCTATGCTAATTTCCTGTTGAATGCAATTGCATTTCCAAGGGCTTTAGGAAAAAGAAATCCCGATATTTGTAAATATGCTGATGTCTTAGAGCAAGTTCACCGGGAGAAATACTTAATAGTTATAATGACAAGAAACTTTGCCTACTCCAAATTACCATTTTACATCTTTCAGTTTTATTGATATTGTACTATTAACAGTCAGGGTTGCAGTAATGGAAATCTTTGACAGCTATTTGTTTTTTTAATTCTTTTCCCTCACACAGCAACTGAAGTGTATGATGCATTCATAACTTCTCCAAATGCTTTACATGGAATTTGCTTGTATTTTAAAGATTATTTGGAAGCTGAAAAGTGGCTTGTTTTTCTAAGATCAAGATGAGCTCATGTGGTAAGCAGTTGCAATCTGCTTTCACTTGCACTGCCTACATGTAAATGTAAAAGCAGGATTATATCTAAGATGCATTTCTAAGGATAGAAGAAGTTTCAATAAGTCTTGAGAGTATGTGTAAAAATAAAAAACTCACATTGTTAAATATGTACTTAGTTATATGTTAAAGCATTTGAATTTCAGCCCTTTTGTCGCTAAGCCTCTTTTATGATCTACTGAGATTTAAAGAGAAAAGCTACATAACTAATATTGGTGTTAATGCATTGCTTTGGCGGTGTTTCTTTACTAATCCCTGTCTGAAGATTTCACATCTGCAGCAAGTTTTGTGGGACATATAGGTTCTCAGCCTTCAGGTAGATTATTAATAAATTAGGCCTTTTTAATCTTTTAGAAATGTTGAAACTTGCTGTAGTGGATTTGATACATCAGGTTTCTGTAAAGCTTGTTGGGTGCTTTAAGTAGTTTGCTCCTTTAGTTTCTTCTTTCAGAAAGCTCTAATTCCAAAAATTGGTCTGTATTTATAATATTGTAGCTCTCAATTCTCACCCAGAGAAGCAAAAAGCATGTCATAAAACATGGTTGGTAACGTTTTTCAAATCAGATTGTATTTTAGAAACAAGATGCCCTTTCTTCACTTTCCCCATGTTGTTTGAGATGAGCGAGCTCATTGTACTCGGCTGTGTGGTGGAATAATTGTATTAGTGCAGTAGTTTTCATGGCAATTACCTTTTTGTTACAAAAGATGGTCTTCATAGTTTTTTGTAGTGTCACAGTTCATAACTAAAATTCACCTTTTAACCCACAATGTCCCAAACAATCCATTAGTCTGGATTAATTGCATATTTTTTGACTTTCTGAGTGCATCTTTGCACAGAAGTAAAGAAAGCAAAATAATCCATTTTTAGAGTTGTGTTTTGAGAAATGCTGTGGGCCTTCATGCTGGATTGCCTTGAGTGGTGGGCTCCAGTCTGTCTGACATTTTATGCAGCACCGTAAGCCGAGCAGAACTGAGCTTGCCGGGTAAGAGTTGGGTCATGCTGTGGGTAGTGCTGAGTACAGCGTACCAGCGATACGGATGGTGATGTTAATGTTCTTGCGAAGACTCGTGTTTGGGGGCTGTCCTCGGGCCTGAAATGAAGAGTTTGTTCCCTCAGGTGGTTGTTTACATTCTTAACTGCTGACCTGGGCAAGAAAATAAATGGTAATTTTTTCTCAGAGAATCTGCAGAAGAATTAGAACACACCCCTTGTCCAACCGTTGTTTGCTGCCTTCCTTTGGCAAGATGCTCCTCAGATGGACTATATGTTCCCTAGGCTTGTGTCCACATCTGAATAGTGAGGCCATGCGTGTGACCATAGCATTTGTCAGAACTCAGCTCCTGCAAAACCCATCTGAGAAGCTGACCGTGGCGAATGGGGCACTGCGAGGCTTTCCTCACGTCTCATCCAGTGTGCAGAGCAGCCACGAGGCACCAGTGCCACCTTCTGCGGTCCTGGATCCAAGCGCATGGGTCCCCTCTTCTAGGCACTTGTGTGTCATCATAAGGACAGGGTAAGGAAGCTTCTGCTTCACCTAGGATTCCGGGGAATTTGAGCTAATAATTCATGTGTCTGACTTCAGTATCTAAGATAATATTGGCAAGGCTTCCAGTTAGAGCTCATGGCAAGAGCAAGGATTGTTTCACTTAGGATCCATAGCAAATGCCAGCAAAAGTAAACAGCCTAAAATAAGAAGAGCACTTAACATTTATTGTGGCACAGTCCATAAGGAGAAAGGGAGAAATAAAATCCTTTCTGTTGTGTTTTTTGTTTTGTTTTCTCTCATTTTTGTTCTTGGGAATTTCAGGTGTCTCATGTACTAAAATACCAAATGAAATATTAAACAGAGGCCTACCCGAGTTCTGAGGCACATACATAGCTTTAATTCTGTATGTACATTCTTTGCTTTGGGATTTAGACTGTCTTTGATAGTCGTTAAACATTTTAGCTACCTTTTGCTAATGTGATCAAAGCGAATGCATTAGATTTCCTGATATTGCCCTTCAGTGCAGAACCATCCAAGCCTTGCAAATGGGCCAAACTAGATGAGCTTTGGCGGGCGGGAGCAACTGCGTGTGCAGAAGCCTGGGTATAGGGCAAGTTGGAAAACAGACTTATTGTACAGAATCATTAGAAGCTCTGGATCTGGGAAACACGAGCAACTCGAATGGGTAGGTGAAAGTGAATAAAAATGAGGAGACTTGCAAACTGCTTTTGCTCCAGGGCTGGTTTTAATGAGCTTGTCCCTAATGAGTTGTCCCTGCAACTAGCTTCAGGCCTAAACAGATGAGGCAGGGGTTCTGCTAAATTTTTGATAGGATTTGCACTGGTTTTATGAGAAAGCAAGCGGTAGAGAGTGCAAAGTTGTGTCATGAATCTTTTACGAGACCGGATTGTTGTCCGTCTCGTCAATAGGGATTGTAAGACCTGATTGCTAATAGAAGATATGCCACATGCCCGTTGTACTGACAAACTTGAATAAATAAGGTAGCGTGCATGTCACGGAAACATTTGGTTTGTCAGGAGCAGGGACTTTATGACCTAATATATGACGATTTTGAAAAATCATCAGGCATATTGAATTGATTAATGAATGGTGTTTGCAGTTACCTATGGTCATTTGCAGAAGGGGACTGTGTTTGCATGCTGGCATCAAGGCTTGCTCGGGACCATTTTGCATTTGCTTTATGGCAAACATGGATTAAAACATCCAGTTATCATTTGATGTTTGTATGTTCTAAGACTTATATTGCTAGATTGATTTCCATTTTTAATTATATGGACTTACATTTCTGTTTTATTAGCAGTTTACTAGCTCCAGAGGTAAAACAGTGTTTTATGGAGAGTCTCTCAACAGGGGAGAAATTTTGAAGTTTCAAATGTCTATTGTTAATATAAAGAACTATCAACAAAAAATATTTATTATGTTTGGTTCACCAAGATGCACAATTCCTGTTGTCTTAAAAGGTTACCAAAATGCCTGTTCGGCACCTTTAGTGTGCGCAGAAAGTGCTCTTCTCCATGCTTGCAGATTCGTGCGCTCCTGCTAATTGTCTAAGACGTTTTAATGGGTCTTGGTTTCCTGTGCTCCTGCTAAGAATTTCACATCAAGCTTCTCATATTAACGCTAAAGCTTAAAGTTTCTCTTAAGGTCCTGAAGTTTACAGGTAGTGTTTCCACAATGCAATTTTTTAGAGAGTGTAAGAAAATAAAACATAATTTCTTTTTTAAACTGTCACTTAAATTGGCTTAGGTGGATTTTTAGGTGTTTGTTGAGTGTAGTTTGAATCCTTGTCTCATGTTCCAGACAGGTCTGTGGTGCCGGGAATGTAAATTCTTAAGCTTCGATTTTACAAAGCTAAATTAAAAGGGGTAATTTGGGGGAATACACATTAAAATAATCAAATTTAGAGAGTAATATCTTAGTTAATGTTACATTTAGCAACTAATTTATAGCCGTTTTAAAGATTGCAGTTTCTGGGGTTTTATTTAACCGTAAGTTCCTCTGAAGTCTTTACCCCTTTTTATCAGAACTCTTTGCTCCTGCCTCCTGCAGTGTCTTCATTTGTTTTTCCTACAGCTAGAAATTACAGCCAGAAATGAGGCCAAGCAATTTTTGCTGAATATGTCAGATACACAGAGTATGAGCAGGAAATGAATTGAGGGACATGGTGAAAACAGCGCTTCATTCACTCGACCGCGCTGGAGGGGCTTTGAAGAGAAAGCAAGTTTTCCATTACAAGAGCTTAGACTTTCCAGCCCTGTCTACAAATGAATGTTTGAAAAGCTTTGAAAAGAGAATGAAGGTTCAAAAGCAAACCTGGAGCGGAGGGGAGGGCTCAGCACAGATGTGTTTAATGCCCTCTTCAGAGACACAGATAAATTCTTTTAGATTAAAAAAAGAATCTGAAGTTAGTTTTCTCTTTCTTTTTTTTTTCCTGGTGGTGAGCTGCTTTCTGAAGAGGACTAAAATCATAAGCTTCTCTCGCTGGCTTTGTGTGAGGCTGCTCTGAGAGTTTTTGAGCAGTGTCAGTCGGGGCAAGCAGGGAAGGTGCCGCGTGCGGGGGGAGCTTGCGCTGCGGCGGGTTTGCACTCCTGCTTCGGGCAGAAAAACACTCCTTAGCCAGATTAAAGCCCCTCTTGGAGGGAGTGATTGAAGAAAAGAAGCAACTTTGCTTCTCTGGTCCATATATTGGCTTCTTTGCTTAACTTTTCATGGGTAAATTTATTGTCATTGTACTTCCTGCTGCTTTCAGTGAGTGTGTGCGTGAGAGATGGAGACACTAAGTTTTATTTCCTTGCTAAGGTAGATAATTTTAAAATATATATATTTTTTCCCCTGAGATCCCTACGGTGCATTTTTGGTTGGTCAGCTGTGTATCAGATTTTCATGCCATATTTTCAATTTCAGCAAAAACAAGGTGTGAGAAGCTTGTGTCACCAGTGCTACAATGCACACCCTATTGTTTTCAGAGAAAGAAAGAAATCTTCTCATCTTCCTTAATGGTAGGATATAGGATAACATGTAAAGATATATTTAGATACCAAAAATAACTAATTTTTTTAGAAGAGTTTACAGTACAAAGCCTTGCCTAAAGTTTATCAAAGATTGTCAAAACTCTTAGTTTTTTGAAGAAAAAAAAATGTTGCTTTTATAGCGCCTTGACAGAAACTAAGCTGGCTTTGAAAACAGACATTTATTCCGAGATTGGTTGAGGGGTGGTTTGTTCATCGCTCAGATCTAAGAGAGGAGTTTGAGTTTCTCAGATAATTTGAGTGTTTTATGCTTTGTTTTCCCCTTTGTACCTTATGAGGAATAAATAGCTGTTGTCTGCACCCTTCTGTCCTGGGACGCGCTTGTCATCATGACAGCGGGAGAAATTAGCGCTAGGCATGTGGGACTGGTCTTTTTAGTCTCTTCCTAAATTAATTTTGGTGGTAAAAGATAAGTTTTTTTTAAGTGTGATTTACAGGTGCAATATAAGGTACTGATTTGGCACTGCATACACTAAATAGGTTTAGTTTTGCTCTGTGATGAACTCCCTCTTGTCTTCAGTCAGTTCCAGTCAGCCGGAAAATCTAGTCGTTTTGATGAGAAACGCCCTGTTTTGAAAGGGACTGCAGCACTGGAAGAAAATTCCTTCCTTTCCTCCCTTCTTGCAGTAAATCTGTATTGGTCCATCTTTCAGATACACAACGAGCTCCTCTGTTTCCCTCAGCAGGTGTGAGTTGCAGGAAAGGTACAGCGAGGATTTTCATAGAAAAACACTTGGTTATGTAACTTACATGAATACCTAAGAAGTATATTTTTATATTCCGTTTTAATAAAATGCATTATCCTTCTACCATATTTTTGTCCCTGAACTTCATTAGTATTAAACATAGAAAGGATATACAATATTGTAGGTAGTAAAATGTATATCTGCTAGATTGTTTTCCCTTTAAAGCAGTATAACTTTGAAGTCACACATGATTTACCCAACATCTAAAAGTCTTCCTCTGTCCTAGCTTTTGTTTTGTATGTTTGCAATGGCTTTTGACAAGCTCTTGGACTGACAACACAGAGAAGTCATTTCTCTATTAAAAGGTTGGCTGAGAGTGTTTCTCCATCTCTAGCTTAGTTCAGTGTTCTCATAGGACCTCTCCAGCTAATCCCATTACGGAAGACGCAGTTACTGGCTTTTCTACTCAAGAAATGCCCAGAGGGACTGGAAAATTCTATATATTTTTAAATGTTTGAGTGTCTGGATAGGAGCCACCAGCCTCCTTCAGAAATATCAAAGAGCTTATTGATTCACTTGATAGTATGGGTAAAGCAAGAACATAGGTAGATTTGCTTGAGTATTCAATCCAATTTTTTTTTTAAGCCTGCCGTTCTCTGCGTTATTCATTGGAAAATGTCAGTTTTATGAAATACTGTGACTGACGAAATACCATGTTTGAAATAAGCTGGTGGTTTGAATAATGAAATGTAAGAACAGGTTGTGATATTGGTTATGGAATTAGGTGTCTTGGCAGGAGTGGCTCGCGGAGCAGCGCGCCGGGCGCCGCCGCTCATCCGCACACAGAGACCAAAGACTCTGCTCCATCCGCGAGACCACTGGGCAGCCTGCTCCTCACCTCCCAATTCCCTAATCTAATCCAACTCCGCGGGGTTTATGGGGGTTCATTTAAGCAGCAGAAGCTGTGCTGTAATTGTTACATGTGCCAGCAGCGATTTGTACCATCTGGGTATGGAAAAAAGAGGCTAGTACTACCACAGAGAAAGATCTTTATTCTATTACTAAGCCGATATAATTCAAGAGCGGCTGCTGAGCAATTGGAAACTGAGAAATGGGCAGCTATGTAGCTGTAGTGAAATGTCAAAGTATAATGAAACAAGGGAACTGTACTGCTTCGTGATATGAGCCAAGTTACAAGCAGGTGGCAGCAGTAAATATGTATATAAATAACAATATGGATGAAATGTCAAGGTTTCCAGCTGACTTTGTAAAGGCGTTTCAGGAATATTATACTTAGGGTAACAATGTAGTGTGACAATTTAATATAAATATATATCACTTTAAAATGTGTATATTTGAAAGGGTTTGAGTAAACTCAGGTTTTATGATACTCTTAAAATCTAAATTCAGACACTACGTTTAGTTGGAACAAACCAGTAGTTTGCAAAATCTCAAACCGTAATGCATGTTTTGTGGTCTGCTTGCTTCATCTGACACTTTTAGTCCACATATTAGTTCACACAATGAAACTCAGTGTTTCCACCTGTAGATTTTTGAAAATGAGTATAGACTAAAGGCAACTTGTCCATAATGTTAGAGAACAAAATGTGGAAACCTGTTTCCCTCTCCAGTCGCCGCATGAAAAATGCAGTCAGGCTCCGTGGCTGTGACAGATGATGTACAAAGACAGACCATTTGGGTACAAGAAGGGACCCAGACTTATAAAACTTTGGGAAGTTATAAAACTTGCAATGTTATAAAAAAACTCCACAGTAGAGAGATCAAAGAAGAAAAAATGTTTTTTTTTTTTTTTTTTAGAGAATTCGTCATGTGGCAATTGATGCCACCTTCTCCGAAAGAGCTCTTAGAGAGTCCAATATAGGAGCAGGAAGATACTCAAAATATGTTTCAAATCTCTCAACCCAACTATTCGGACTCAAGTTGTGACTAGCTTAAATTGCTGCAAACTGAGTACAGAAAGTAGACAATAATGAAACCTAATTAACCTAATTATAGAAAGCCAAATGCAATAACAAATGCTATTAAAGAAAGCTTGCTTTTTTCAGAGTAGATCCTTTACAGAGAAATCACTGGTGTTGCCTTGGGCTCCATCATTTACATTTCAGTTGTGCATCCTGTAATCGATAAAGGAACCTGATACATTCAAATTCTAGCATCTTATAATCGTGAGATCAACACAAATTAAACTGTTCTCAAGTTAAACTTACTGGTATTGTAGTGATAAATGAGTTACATTGGTGCCAAGAACTATGACATTTTGCTCGATCACTAATCGTTTTATCAGCCGAGATACTTTTGAAAATCAAATAGTGAAATTATAAAGCCTTTAGAGCTAGAGATTACCACTCCTCTAAAATAACTATACAGTTGGTGCTGATTGTTTGCAGACCATGATTGTCAAAATCAACTTAAAACTCGTTACAGAGATTTTGTACTAAAACAAATCACCTTATAATGTATAGTCACTTAAGTACATCTGCTACATTGATGTATCACTGGTTTTATGGACCTGGATTAATTCCAGAGTAAACAGTGAGCACTCTGCTGAAAAGCTGTAAACACAGATACGAGTCGTTCATCTAGAAACCCCTGAGCATGGCTTGCCAAGGGGCTAAGGGCCTCGAGTAGTTTGTCTTTTTTTGTGTGTGTACCAAAATCTAATATTCTGCGTGCTGTAATATTGAGAATATTTCTGTCTCTTTCTCTCTCTCTCTACATTCATATACATGTGATTAAATTTGTTCCCACTAATACAGAGGAGAGATAATTCTAAACTTTTGCTCAAAAGTTATGAAGTGCTTTACACAG
This sequence comes from Crypturellus tataupa, assembly GCA_034781795.1. Classification (NCBI taxonomy): domain Eukaryota; kingdom Metazoa; phylum Chordata; class Aves; order Tinamiformes; family Tinamidae; genus Crypturellus; species Crypturellus tataupa. The sequence goes on along the minus strand of JAWLRI010000217.1, from coordinate 3,559,678 downwards.
GTTTTATTTAAAACTGAAATCTAAAGCTTTCCAAAATGGAAATCATGTACCCAATACGATCTAGTTTATGAAGTCAACCTTTACACCTAGTAACTCCTTTTGGAAATCACTTATGAGTCCATACATCCGAAGGTGACTCACAGTGGCAAAATTTATCAGTTAAATTCAAACTATATTCATCTGATTTTAGATTCTTTCAAGTCACCTTAAAATCTTAAAACACCTTGGTTTAGAGTTGAACCTTTCATTTTGATTCCTTTTGTTAATTTTATGACCTTTGCTTTGACACAAACAAGCTTGATAAGGATTAATGGGATTTTACATTTTTTTTCTCTCTCTGTATTCAGTTAGCCTGAATACATTGATATAAAGAGATAAATTGAGATCGTTATGAGGAGATAAATTTTTGCCCACAAGTTCATACATAGTGGCAACAAATTCAAAATTGCAATTAAAACAAACAAAAAACATAGGTTTACAGTGATCAAATTTGAGACCGGTGCTATAACATGGAGAAAGTAACTGAAACTCACTACAGAAATAACATTGAAGTATTTTAAATTTTCTAAATTGTCTATTGTGAAAAAATCTTATCTAGAGATGTAAAAATATCAAATACAGTAGAACAGGCTACAGGGAGTTCCCCCTAAGAGTGAAAGGCAGATCCAAATGAATTTTTGGTGGAACTTACTTAATTAACAATAACATTTAAAAGACCAACTTTTTATATGTTGACATAAAACACTGGATCAAGACAGAAAATTTAATGGCAACAAAGTGGAAAACAGTATTATTATTATTACAAGATGAGGTGCCTTCTGGAGAACTAGGGTGAAAAGCAGCTTGATGGAGATATATATATATATATATATATATCACAAATTTTCCCTTCCAAGTAGTAGCCTTACTATGAGATGGAGGAAGTGGAGGAGAAATCTGCATTTTGTGTAGCTGCAGTTGGGTGAGTGCTGTATAGGTGTTAATCTTTGGGGTAAATGCAGTCTAAAAAATGTGACTTCAGCATAATGGAAATGAGGAATAATCAATTCAAATTTAGCTATTATGGAGTTTTCATCTGCTGTTAATAAAATAATTGACATGAATATAGGAAAGTGCAGCTTCCTACCACTTCTCAACTTTTACCTAATAGCTAGATGTACCTGTCACAACATGGGCTGCATGTTGAAGAAGGCGGCGAGCATGATGTCTTCTGTAGACACCAATTTGGATTTTTAGGGTAGGGATGGTTCCAAACAAAGCAAAATTTTAGGAGTCTTTTCAATTCAGAATCTGCTTTAGGAATCTGGGCTTACTTAGTTATAAATAGAAAAATCCTTTGGGGATGTAAAGAATGTGAATTTTTGGAAAGTTTGAATCACTGTCTAAGTCAGATATCTCTATTTCAGTTGCATGCATTGCTTGGAATAGTCTTATGAAGTATTAAAGGAATTTTGATTTTAAAAGATGCATTTATTTGCTGTATTATGTAACATTTATGAAGTAGAAACATTCTTTTAAGTTGGGGGACTTTTTTTTTCTGTTGCCTCTGAAGAGAAAGAGTTATTTTAGCTTTTCTGGAATTTATCTCAAGTTTGCAAAGCCTAAAATTATTCTAATCCACTGAAAATTGATTGAATTCCAAGAAATAGGCTGATATTAGTTCAGGTCTTAATGGATTTGTATTAGTCAATTGGGGATGTCATTACCTTCTACAACCCACAGAAGATATAATATAAATGATTCTGATATAATCTCAACTTTTAAGTATCCAAATTTAGTTGTATAAGTCTCTATACATCATACCTCTATATCTTAGACAAAGAGAGTTAATGCTGTGTCTGGACAATGTGGAAATGATGTGAGTGCCTCTGATTCTGTCCAGATTTTTACACAAGGTGTTTAAGGCATAAATAATAGGTCAATAAAATAAGTGTATTTAGCTGCTGGATATAATACTTGTTATAGTGACTTGTTATTAGTGAAAGAAATAATTCTAAGTTACCAACTCAGTACAGTTACCATTATAAAGTAAATGGAGTTTTGTGAGTGCTGGGAATCCTCTTACAGCTAAGTATTAAATAAGAATTGGAATTTAGCCTAAATGAGTGCAACCTGCAGATCAAAGGAGAAAATGCTGTCCTCAAAGGACAGGTCATTGCTGTCCCTGGGAGGTGATCAAAGCTTTCCTCACTGAAGACGCGATTTCACAGAGCAGCAGCGCGTTCTGGCTCCTTCCTTTTCCGTGCCGTTCTACCTACCCCCTGCGAGGCCGCGGAAGGACCTCCTGGAAGGAATGGCAACACGTGTGGCGTGATTCCCCAGGAGGTTCCGCCACGTTTGGTTTAAGCATTTCATATTCATACCGAGTCTCTTTTATTCTGCCTTTATGTTGATTATACCTAGAGGCCATTAAATGTTATCACATACTTTTATATTTGTAGTTTTGAATGCCGTGCATGGTATGCAGTTCTGTTAAAGGGGAATGTTTGACATGGAGCATGAAAGTATTGAAGTGAATGTACTTTTGTTAATCTTGTAGAGGTTGAGGGCGACTTTTTTGCTGAATTACTCTTTTAGCCAGTAACTGCTGTATGCAATTTACAGCCCTGATGCAGGGGAAGATGATGTAGAGTTTCAAATCTTTGTCCCTGTGTCTTTTGCTATTCTCAAAAGACCACAAAAAGGGATACATGTGATTGTGTTTGTTTAAGCTGTCCAAGATCAAGTTGGTGTCTTTAAGGTCTGAACAGTTAAAAGAGATGCAGAGGACAGTAATATGAGTTTTGTGTGTGTTGTTGAGCCTTCACTGGAGGAGCATCATAGTCTGTCCATGTGTAAGATAAAACTTCTTATGTTGAGATAGAGCTGCAGAGAACAAGGTGTTTGGAGTTAAAAAAAATAATAATAATAATAGAATTTTGATCTTTAAAGAGCCTCCAGATCTGTAATCCTGACAACATAGGTGATGCAGATGCAGGTAACGAGTATAGTCCCAGTTTCTTCAAGAAGATGCAGGCATGTAGTACTGTGGATACCAGGCAATACAGTGAGTGGATCAGAAACAATCTCAGATCTGTTTGCTATTTCATGCGTGTGTGATCAGTACCAGTCTTAAAAACTGGGTGTTAGTCTTGTAACAGCCCTGGCAAAATGTTATGAAAGCTTCTACTCCGTAGGAGCAGTCTGTAGTCATCAGCACAGAGTTTCATTTGCTTCGCCTTGCAGCTAGTCTGCGTTTTTACTTATCCTATTGTTGTATTATATGGATATTCTGTCTGTTTTCCCCTACACTAAATGGCTCTCATATTGCTACGGAGATGGGCATATCTTCCTGTGTGGATAATACCCTGCTGGATGATTCTGTTGTGTGGGTGGTGTATATTGGTAGAGATTCTTGGATGAGAAGTGGTAATATACTTACCAGTCCTGTTTATGATTTCAGAAATGCTCATGTGTTTAGATTAACCTTACAAACCTGGCAATCGCAGTAAGTCAGCCAATCACTTTCACAGGAAACTAGCTGAAACTAATACTTTTTTAATGATGAAATTTGATAAGATTCAAGTTTTGCTGGGTAAGATTTATTCAGCCCTTATTTTCGGAGAGATATTTGGTCTCTGAGAATGTTTGAGTTTCTAGTCTTAAGATTCAGCAGTATTTCTTGCTCTTATATAAAAGTCAGTGTGAATGGAACCTGTCCTAGCACTAAATATGGGTATTTCAAGTGTGCTTTAACATGAACACCATAAATCTGAGAGCTGCTTCTCCCAGGGATGTTTTCAATGTCACCTCCTAGCTTTTAAAGGTGGAGTTTATTGGTATACGTTTTGAATATGACATTTAACCATCCTAATGCCTTTTGTCTGGTTTACTAGATTAAATTAGTGTGAAAATTTTCAAATTGTCTTTGGAGTATAGAAACATGTGCATATCGACATGTGCACGTCTGCATGGTGCTCATTGTGGTTTTCCTTCCGTGTCTTCTTGGCAAAGCATCATTTCACTATGCGATAATGTCATCTCTGATTTAAGTTGCATTCAGACCGGTGACTGTAGTATATCACTTTTCCATTTCATTTTATCACCATTCCTTGCAGTTAGTACCTTCATAGGAAAGCATAGGTATTGGTTCAGATCGATCTTTGAGAATGTCACATTTATCATATTTGACCATATTTGCTAAGAAACTTTATACACTGCCTTTCTTACTGTGCTATATATAGCTCTTCTTTTTGCAGCCACAGGTATGAACCCTTGAACTGGTTTCTACCCTAAGTGGTGGAAAAAATGCCTTTTTCTTAGGTTTTACCTTATTCAGCCAGAACTGGTTTAGTCTTAACCTCATAAATACAATACATCACAAACCCCCATTGAAGTGGAAAAAGGGTAACAAGCTTATCTTTAAACTCTAGGATTAAGCATATCCAGCAAAAATATTTGACAGGTCTCGCTGAATGTACTGTTAAACAGCAAAGAGAATGAAAGTATTTCATCTTGGGTGTGCTGTCTGTTACCATTAGAGATGCATGAAAGATTACATATTTTGCAAATTAACCGAACTAGTAAGATCCTGTTTGACCCATCTTAGCTGTAAACCTAGCTTGTAGCATATTTTGATAAAAGAGTTGGATGGTGTGCCATCCTGTCTGCAAATATTCTGAAAAGGAGATCACTTTTTAATTTTTCTGTAACTTTATTGATCACGTTAAATGCCAGGGTTTCATTTTATATTATTTATTTAATTTGCTGCATGTCTGCAGCATATTCTAGTCTCTTGTAACATTTACATTTTATATTAATCCAGAAACAAAATTAGTGTGACGTTGCAGCATATATTCTGCTAATATCTTAGAGGATGTTTCTGGAAATGTTGCACTTGGATAGGGACTGGCAGGGATTCTTAGTGCATCGGTGCCAGCAGCCTAATGTGGAGCAGTGGTTTAATGGGTCAGCAGACTGCAGTGGTTTTAGAGCCTATTTCTAACTGATTTTTTTTTTCTAATTTAATGGAAATCTAACCAAATGAAGACTGATGAAGGCAGACTAGTTTATCCATTTTCAGTCAATGATCAAGCAACATAATAAAAAATAAGACTTAATCTTTAATGCATTTAGCGTCTGGATTTGAAGGTGTTTCCTGGGATTAGCGATAAAATGTATAATGACAGAGTGAAAATACCAGAGTTCAGGACTGTGACCTTCTCCTTTTGAAAATCAAGCACACTGTCATTTTACACACTTAACATCTAATTTTAGAGGAATGCATTACCAAATAATATTTTTCTCCTCAGGATCTGACAGCAAATTTATTAAGATCAGATACACATGAAAAGCAGTCCCGTGTATTTGCCCACTGCAGAGATGTGATGCGCTGGATGGAGCAGAATGGGAATTGGGGTGAATGAGATCCCAGCTTTTCCTTGAAGCAGGTTTTTGCTGAGTATTAAACATAAAATTGTCATCCAACTCAGAAATCGGTGTTTGCTGGGTGTGCGTGCCCGCTTGGACTACCTGAACCGCGGATACTTTTCAGAGCAGTTGAACGCACACGAGTGGCTCTCGTGTGCTCATCTCAGTGGGATATGTGTGCTAGATCTGTAGAAACCTGCTCCGCTTGCGGTGTACCTGTCACAGGGCTACTTCACTGCTCTGCCTTGTCACGGTTTCCTGACATGTGCTTCATAACGCTTGTCATGACATAATCATTGCAGACACTGCAACATCTGCTTACGAGTCCTCTTTTTTTTTTTTTTTTCCTCCGCTCTATTTGTAGAAAAAAAGAAAAGCCTTTTGGACAGAGGCTTTCTAATCGGAATGGTAGCTTGCTACCTATTGAAGTTAGGATAAATACTACTAACAGTCCTAGAAGCTTCTGTAGGTTTTTATGGAATGAGGACTAAGAGCATAAGGAGGATGAATTTTCTCTTTAAAGGAATATTTTTTATAGCTGTTGCTCGTAACTGTCTAAAGATTTACCTTTTGATTTACCCTTTCTACTAGCGTATTATCACTATCTATGAAAATTCTTTGTGTTTAATAGAAAAAATAGAAAATTAGGCAAGACTGTCTTGATTAAAAAGATTACAATCTGAAGATGGCTTTACACTTGTTTGGGTAAAATAAATAATTTTAAAATATATTCAAAAATGTAAATATCTTTGGGAACAAAATAAGCAGTCTGGTGCAGTGAGTGTTAAGGTCTGAAGAATAATGGATGGAAGTTTGTAGGATGAATGTGTCCATTGTTTTGGTATGAGAATTAGGAACACAGAATTTATTACATCTTTCTGAAAAAAAAAGTACAATAACAGCAGATTAGGCTGTCATAATTAACACAGCTGTTGTTTCATTTTTATTTTATTGATCTTTGTTTTAAAAATGAAAAACTCCATAAGTGTATTATTGCATTTCATGCGGTCCTGTTTATGAGAACTCCTGTTTGGACTAGAATAGTATCAGCACATGCCCCCTGTCTCTGTTTACCACAGTCTCTATGATTTCTTACCCACTTATTTTGTGTTCCTGCTATGGAATCAAATGAGAAAAATCAAAATATGACATTCAATCTCTTATTAATAAAGATGTTTTATTGAAAGGCAGCAGTGTTTTCTGGGCTGAGAGATACTGTAAGTCCCAAAAGGAAGTTGCTTCATTTTTTTTTTTTTTTTTTTTTTTTAATTTTCCCAATACTATGGCACTGTATTTAGATTCTGGGTTTTATTTAAGCTACTGTGGTGCTGCTTTGTAATGCAAAGCAAGAACTAGGGGCACTAAATGCTGCTTCCTTAAATGTTCCATAGATGTAGCTCAAGATGGTGCTGCCCAACGTATCAGTGATCCCCAAACCGACGAGTGAGGAATGAGCGTTTCCCCGTGGAGGCCCGGAGCTCCCCAGTGCTTCATCAGCGAAGCTTTGCTGGCCTCAAGAGGCCGACCTGTGCCCATGGGTGGAGAATTTGGGCAGAGCTCAGGCTTTGGCAGCCCCACGACCTCCCTCGCTAGGACTGAAACCAGTAAATTGCCCTTTCCAGCCCCGATTTAAACGAGCTCGTCTCCTGCCGTGCGGTATTTATAGCTCGCTTGAGCATGCGCTCACAAATGTTTGTCCCTGACCTAGTAATAGCTATTGCTGATACCCTAAATGATTTCAGCTCTTGAATCTGTTTATTATTAGGTAGTAGTCTGCTATTATTATTGACTTACTGTGGTAGCTCTGCAACCTCCAGGCTCTGTTATGGGTAGCTGTAGTTCTCAGTCAAGACAAGCTGAGCTAGCTGAGGAAAACCTGCTGTCCTGTATGGAAAACATATACCTGAAAATTAGAAGCAATTGAAATGAAAGGCTTGTACTCCAGAAACAATTTAATCATTTAAATTGATGCTGCTCAAGGAGTAGGCAAATCTGGATAGTTTTGGTGTTTTGCTGATTAGATTTCCAGGCACCTTTCCTATCCTGGTCCGTCTAGTTTCTTTGCTCACTTTATATATATATACTTTAACTCAAATTCCCCCAGGCAAATGTGTAGGTGGCACTTAAAGTATTCGACGGCCTAGTCTCTGCAGCATAATATGTCATTATTTAAGAAGAAATCATGATTTTCTGAGAAGAAATCGATTAAGCTGGAAATAAATCTAGAAAATAGCTATGAAAAATAGCTATTTTTTTGAGGGGGGGGATGAGATATTATTTGGCTTAAATAGAGGAGCTCTGGGAAAAAAAAAAAAAAAAAGGAGCTATTTTTTCATTCACATTGAAGTTTTGAGTAAATTATTCCCCCCTGCCTAGTAAGATACACTGCTTATTGGGCCAGTGAGCTGCTTTGCCTCTCCGAACTGTGTGGTTCCTTCTCTTGCTGTGGTCGTGTGGTGAACACTGTACCTGTTTATCTAGGAGAATGGCATTAAAATGGCATTACGTCTCCTTTTTGTTTGCCTGTTTCCAGCTCTTTTATAGTGAAAAGGCAGAGGGAAGTAAGGAGAGCAGCCAGCTCCAGGTGACTGGCCAGCTGCCTGCGGATCACCACCAGAAACTGTTCCACAGATTGCAATTTGAAAGCCATTAATATAATGGATAAAGTCTATGAAGCATTTTAAAACCTCCCTTGCTTATTGTGCTGCATTTTGCAAGCTAGGTGACATCAAAAGAATTGGTTCTGGCTCAGACCAACTAATAAAAATGGATAAGGCTTATTTTATGCTGAATATCAGTAAAAGCATGTGCAGAAGATTACATTTAAGATTCTGGCTTCTACCCAGAGCACAACAAAGTCTATCTTATCCCCATCCATCAATGCAGAATGTGATGGGTTTGGAGACCCCAGACTTCTGTCTCCTTCTATTGAAGCATGAAGAAGCAGCTTGGACTTGCATGTAAATCACATGGACAGGACGTTATTCCAGGTGCTGCCGTGCCTCCTGCATAACCGTGAAAGAGGTGGCAAAACCATGCACGCCGTTTGAATGGGATGCTTCAAATGATCAACACTTAGGGCTGATATAAACAGCAAAATACTCGTCCTGCTAGTTCCTATGCCGCTATTATAAAAGGACGTATAGAAAAAGAAAAGTGTGGCTAATTCCCAGGGAGGTAACAGTTTTCCAGAGTTGAATGAAAATCGTATCGCTGTTTCCGTGCCTGTGCAGCTCTGATTATTGCTCTTTTTTCTAGTCAAGCCCATTTTTATTCAAAACTGATTTTCTTGGTTCAGTAGTCCAGCCTGTACCAGCATTAGCCTCCAGATCTCAGCAGCATCCTGTTTACTGGGATCTCGCGTGCCTGACTGCCTCCCCAAAAATAAAATCCGCTAAGTGAACTTGACAGATTCCAGACTGTCTCCATATGGCAGGGATGGGGCTGCGGCTTCCAAATCTGCCTGGGATTCAGAGCTGCTCTCACCTTATTAAGATGGCAGCACTTGCATCCCAGGCAGGTTCCCCTGGTCGGGGTGTTTTGGCTCAAAAGCAGCCGTACCCTTCCTTGTGTGTGCGAGTTAAGCAGGAAGCCCTTGCCTTTCCAAATAGTGTTTATACCAGAGCACAGCTGGGAATGAGCCTCTGCTTTAGCTGCTAGAGACTTCTGCAAATGTGTAAGGCTCAGGCTTGCAGGCGCTAAATGGACCAGAACACCAGAGAATTCTGGAAAAAAAAAAGAAGGATGTGAACATATTTGTTGACATTTTTTTTTTCCTTTGGCCTTTGTGTACTAATTGAGTGTTTATCCCTTAGTTGTGACTTAACTATTAACAACATAGTATTGTTTTCCTGGGTTTAAGACATGACAAACCTGTGTTCTGTCAACATCAGCATATTGCTCTTTTCAGATTGAATCTGAGGGGCATTTGTGAGAATTCAGAGCAGATTTCAGAGGGTCTTTTGCTTCGTATTTAAACCAATACTGCATGTGCCAGGTAGCCAAAAATCCAAAAAAGGGGTTTTCGTAAAGCAGCTGAAGATTAGTGGAAGAAAGTACCACTGGATACACACAAGCACCACAGTAAAATAAAGCGTGTTTCTGTTTGTCAACTCTGTCGGCTTTAATTGAAAACTTACTTTTCTTAGATTAAAAAAGGAATCACAGCTGTTTGATCTGTTGTCTGATTGTGAGGAGTGGGTTCACTGTATTAAGGTTGCTAAAATTGTTAGTTTTAAATAGAACATCCTTAAATTTACTTACAGCATTAATGGTATTAACAGCATTAACACCATTAATTTAAAAAGAAGTAGATAAAATATCTTACATGGTTAGTGCTTTTTCTATAAAATCTAGCACTGATTAAAATAGTAAGACGGCCTCAAGTTAGAATTGCTGTACTGGGATTGATCCAATTGTAGAAATACTTTAACAGTGTATTTCCAGTACTATAATTCCAATACTTAATATTACAAAAACATTGTAAAATTAATCTGAAATTCACCAGTTAAATTTCGTATTGGAGTGATAAGTAACTGAATTGACTAACGCAAACAGGAAGTGTTAAATAACTTCTCCCTATCGATTTTGTCCTTTCTTAGAAAAATGGTGACTTTTCCACTAGTTACTGGGTTTAGTTTTGGACAGTTTGCAGTTTTTATAGAAACCCTGGATCATACAATAGCGATTGCCTAAGTTGATTCATTCTGTACCTCTCAGATATGTTACATGGTTTTAGCTCTTGAGGGTGATCTGAATCTTGCTCATTCGTATGGTTTTGCATCTTCACTTAATTTGTACTGAGCTGCAGACTGTTTTCTGTAGTTAGTTAACTCTCCCATGGGCTTTCTGTAGAAAATGAAACTTTTTCCCCACACTTACTCTCCACATTGTGTTCACAAATCATGCTCAGAGGAAAGCCCTTGTATGAGTTACATTGGTAAAATTATTAAAACTGCTTTAACTGAGCTGATTAATTCTGTTGACTGTGCTATGTGTGGGCATCCTGTGCTCCAAAATTGGAGCTGGCGGGAGGAGTGGGTTGCACATGCCTTCCCACATGAGGTAACATTGCCGAGAAGGAGCTCTTAAATATGACATGAGATTTCTTTTAGTTTGTCCAAATACAGTGTTTCCCTGAAAAGCCACCCTTGGGAGGGACTTGGAAGGGTTGCTGTCTGAGTTTGAGCCGTCTTCTAGGTGTGGGCAACACACGTTTGCTGCAAAAGTAAAATCCTTTTCCAGGGCAGATCAGTTAATCATTTTTATGTGCTTTAAGTGAAATAAATGCTTGTGTCCATACTGTCCTTTGGAGTTGTGCAGGTCCCTATTTTCAGTGGTGCACTGACATAAAGGGAATACAGGGAATACCCTAGTCCCAAGTGTTAAAGAAAATACTTGGTGTGGAGACAATGACAGTATTTTTTCTAAATTGTGTGATGCGTTTTGAAATTTTAGAAAAGGAAGATTTGAGAATAGTGACTGGAGAATCTTCCAAGTGTTTGCTTCCTAGAGGAACGTCCAACTAAATTGTCTCAGTGCTCTGCATTCATGTCTGATAAAATGTATAGCTAATTTAGAGCAAATTTGCCCGAATGAGGCCACCTCACTGCTTTGAGTACCAGAGCACCCATAGGTGAAATAAAGTACTTAATGTTTGAACAAAATCTGAGCTTACCTGATGCAATTCACTCATATATTGCTGACCTGAAAAAGAAAGCAGGTCCTCATAAAATTGTCTCCTTAGTGTCCTCATAGGCAGTGGATGATAATGTCCTTAATGTCCTTCTAATGAACATTGGTTCAAAGGTGGTAGCAGTGACTCCATTTCTGGCCAACTGCACGAGGATTAAAGGCAGTGCAGTTTCATAGAGTGTCTGAAAACAACTGTTTCTTGAAAACTCAAGCTTTTTTGTTTGCTCCTGCCGCGTAATTTTTGTTGCATACTAGTGATTTCAACCTATCTTCAAAATGGGAATTTATTGTCTCTCCTTACATTTTGACTTCAGTATTCTGTTCGGCAGAGATCCTAGCAGAGCAGTTTGCTATATTTAGGATGCTAATGGCAGTCCCTGTACCTCAGAAGAGGGCTCTATTATTAAATTGACAGAATGTCAGTAACGGAGATCAGCTATAACTTGCTCTGCATGTCATTAACTGGGAAAATCACAAGCCAGCTCCTAACATTGATCAAAATTCTGTTTCTTATTGATTGCTATGCTAGACCTAGAATAAAATGCTTGGATGTGTTTTGGTACCCAACCAGAATTTCTGCACTTGAAGCTAATTTTTACCTCCTGAGTAGTTAATATATTCATTTCACCTTTAGAAAGGGAGTTTACCTAAGTTAATGAAACTTGGGGTGAGGGCTTTTTAGATTTAAAAGATTTAGATAAATTTAGATTTCATCTATTTTTGATTGTCATATATTGCAACGTGCTTGTCCAAATCTACCCACATGCCACTATGCAAATAAGGCCCTCCCACATAGGGAATGTTCTGCACAAGGAATCATGAAACGCCTAAGTAGCTGCATTTTTCCCTGTTAACAAATGGAGCCCTAAAAGTTATTCTAAAGACTGTACAATTCTGCCCACCAGCCATGGATAATGCAGGGCATCTTTAAAGTAGATTGTTATATAAGCTCATAGGAAGAAATGAAGCAAAAAATGGCCTTTTTTTTTTTTTTTTTTTTTTTTTTTGCTGCAGCTTTAGCCAAGTTGTAGGTTATTTGAAAAAGTCACCTAGACAGCAAGTTAAGATAGAAAATGAACTAGTTGAATTCCCCGTGCTGCTGATCCAATTTCTGTTTAAGTCAATAGTAAACTTGCACAGACTTAACTAGCAAAGCTCTATACCCCTGGCTGCAGAAATCCGGAGTGATAGACTAGTGCAAGGATCATTTGCTTTTAATACTTTTCCCCAAGTGTCAGCTGCAGTCCTGTTGATGGAGAGAAGGTATTAGCCAATGTTGTCTGATATGGTGCTTTGACAAAAGTAGTAAAATTTGGGTGTTGATTATGCCTTAATTTACAGTATAACACACAGTCTAATTTATTTGCTTTGTCAGATTAGAAAAGCAAGCTCTAATATGTTGGCCAAATTCAAAAATGAATAATTTTCTTTCACACCTTCAATACTGCCTACGCAGTATGTTCTTTTACTGCCTTCTTACATAAACTTTGGTCTTGTGACACTGATGAATGTTTCTTGTGTCCTATTTCACTAGCAGCTTTATTTCAGAGGAAGCTATAGGAGCCCCTGCCTACATGTTTGTGATGGGAGAAAGGACTCAATAAAAGTTGTACCTTTAAAAAACAAACAAAAACAAGCTCAAACAGGCCTATAAAAAAAATCAAAGACCCTAGCTCAAACAAAAATGTACTAAATGTTTTATAAATCCTTCATTGCTCCTTTACCATGTGGATGAAAACAGTCATATGAAAAGCTGAATTCCTTTCTTTATAGGTACTTCCACTTATGTTTGCTTTTATTAATTAAAATGAATTTAAAAAGAAATCATTGAAAGTATTTGCTGTTTAGTTCTTGGTAGCTAAGTGATTGGACTTCATATGTTGAAATAAGTACATGTTGAAAACCATCTGTTTCCTTTGGAACTAAAAGGAGGAGTATGCTCATTAGTAGAAAGTGTATAACCGATGCTTTAAAAAAATCAAATTTAGGCTAATTTTAAGTTGATACATAATCTTTCAACCAGTTCATATGCTATTAGTATAATGCTTTGGAAACCATTAGAATAACAATATGTTTTAAGTTTCAAAAACGGTAAGTCTTATTTTGTCTAATATTGGAGGCATTTTTTTGCATTAAATCAGAGACATTAAGTCTCATGCACCAAACTGAAGACCTCAGCCTAGTTAGTAGTGGGGACACAAGCAATGTATAGGCCTTATTCTGACCATCTTTGTAGATAATTTCTCAATTTGTGTTGACTAGAAAGCAAACTTATATTCCCATTTTAACATGATGAAAATTAGAGAGTGGTTACTTTTGTCACTTGAATCAAAGGCTCTTCCTCCTGCTTTTACTGGTGACAATGCAACTTCATGTCTTGGGTATCGCTGATATCATCACCTTCCTCCTGGCAAAGCCCCAGAAGCCTGAGTCAAGTCCCTTGGCAGGCAAGCAGGGGAGAATATGGACTTTTTGTCTATATTACTTTGTTTAAATTGGAAATGTTTTTGTATTTGCTTTAGGGTTTCTTTCTTTCTCTCTTTCTTTCTTAACCTGATCTGTGTTAGATTCTAAGGTTTATATTTTTTGACTAGTGTTTGTTTTTTGTTGCCTTTATAAATAATAGTGATGAGCTTATGTATATCTAGGGAAGTATGGCAGAAGAACTAGAGTATGCTGAATTAGAAGAAGACGACATAAGGCATTTGCCTGTCAACCATGAGTCTTTTAAATTCTGACAAGGGTTTTGGTAGACCTGGTTAAATCTAACAGTTTCAAAAAACAGTGGCAAGTCTGTGGTTCAGAGGAAGAGGCTGGAGCTTAATCAGGGGTATTTAACATGTTATCCTAAATCCACAAGAAGGGAAATCTTTATTCTAAAGGAATGGATGGTTTCTGTTAGGGGAGTATTTTTCTTTTTTTCCCATTAGCTTCAACACTTGGATGCCGGAATCCTAGTCTTGAACACTGAGATTTCTAGTGGTAATAAAGCACTTGGGGTGATATTTAATTAAAGTGGAGTGGTGGCAGGAAAGACCTGAGCAGGGCTGAAGTGCTAATCCTTTCGTGTTGCTCCACGTCCCTCTGAGACTGTGATTGATGAGTTGATTTTCTGCACGTCTTCGTTTGCTCCCCGTGGCCGTGCCCCCAGGCGAGAGCTCACCAGGAGCGCGAGGCAACGTGGCAAGGAGGGCAGGATGGAGAGCCGAAACACAGTGGCTGATGCAACTCCCCTTGTAAATGCTAGTGCTTATAGTATTTTATCTACTTTTACCTTGAAAATATGCCTCCCCATCACTCCGTCCTGCCCGTGCCCTCTGCTGTTCCAATCCCAGCTCCTGCTTGGAGCGGCTGTGCCAGGTGGTGGGACCGCAGGCTGCCTGGGAGAGACTGTGCTGATTGCTCTGATTCCTGAAGCCAAAATACATTGGCCAGGAGTTTCTTAAAAACAGATACTTTCCTTCATACAAGGATTGTATCACCTTATATTTTGTCTATCCATTGTGTTTGGCTGCATTATTGTATACCTCTGAAAGGTACCCCGTGAAGATACTGTGACTGCAACTTGGAACTTGTATTAAGAGCAGAGGTCTTTCTGTCCTGGGATTGGGAGATTCCCTATGGGACTCCCCAAGCTCCTCACGATCCATGTCAGAGTGGCTGTGCTGAGCTTCCACATGCGACTAGGTCTCCATTTCAGCGTCTAAGATAAAATCCGTTTTCCCAAGTGAACTTCTGCTGGATTTGGATAGTCCTGTCAGTGCAGAGCGTTTGCTTTGGCAGCGGAGGCGGCCAGCGGAGTCCGGGACTGTGTGAACGGGAGCGCGGCCAGCAGATGGAGGGAAGTGATTATCTGCCTGTCTTTGGCACCTGCTAGAGCCCTTCTCGAGTCCTGCCTCCCGCATGGGGCCCTCCAGGACCAGAAGGAAGCTGAACACCTAGGGAAGGACTAGTTGTCGTGAGGATGGAGCTGGGGATGTGCAGGGAGCGCAAGTGGCACCAGGCATAGCCTGAAACTGGAATATCCATTTCCAGCTGTACACGAGGAAAAAGAGTTTTCTCCTGAGAGCAGTTAAGTGTTGGAGCAGGTTGCCCAAAGACTTGTGCATCATTTCCATCCAAAAGAAGAGCATTGTTATAATTCTTGTGGGTTTTTCAGAACCTGCACAATGTTAGTGGTTGTTCGCCACGCTAATTAAATCATGCCAGCCCTTTCATAGCTGATCTATTTTTTTTTAATTGCCATTACAGTTTGAGAATTATATTTTTTTTTGCTTCGTGTTCTTCCCAGAACAAAGGGAGCTTTCTTTGCACCTGAGAGATCTGTTCAAATCAAAGAATAGTAGCAGGTTTAGGGTGGCTGCCCAGGAAGACGCTGCAAATATAGAAGAACAGAAGACTTAAACTTCTTAATCTCATAAAGGGAGCATAATTACACTTATTATGCCACAGGTAACATGAAAAGTGTAGTTAAATACTCTGAACTTCCAAAGCCAGATAATTTATTTAACACAGTTGTGTTCTAAAGCACAGTCTAAAACTAGCTTATTACCATTTAAATTCACTAAGCCAAAGTGCAAGTCTTTAGTAAGTGCTGCCTGTACCTCCCAGGTGTCCAGTCTCTTGCTTGTGTCCCGCCAGGCAGAGAACTGGTCCAGCTGCACCTTTCTGCTTGCCATTTCTGGTGGGTCCCTTCCAGGCCTGGAATGCTCTGGCACCCTTTTGGCTTTAGTACCTAAAGGGAAGAAGGAGAAATATTTTAAAAGATTTTAAAATATAAAGGGGTCATCTGTGCACACCTATATAACCTACAGTGTTGCCGTCCCTTTTGTTGAGATTTTAGGCAGATTTTCATCTCCCAGGCATCACTCAAGTACTTGTTCTCTTGCAGTCTCTCCCCCATATGAATGAATGTGCATTTTTAAGCTAGCTAGAATGTTCGTTTCTCTGAGTTCACAAGCACAGGTTTTCTCCTCGTCTCATCTCAGATTTGGAAGTGATTTGGCAGTGTGACTGGTCCTTGCGTCACCTGTTGCTGGAGGGACATATCTGAAGTGTTGCTCTTGCTTGTTCTTCCAGAATTCAGCTAAGTACTAGGAGAGATCATTGCAGCAATGGCTGTGGGGCTTTCAGATGTTGGTGTTCTTTAGCTGGAGATGAACAATCCCATGGCTGAGCTATAAAATGTATGGCCAAGGTTCATGTGATTCACTGCAGAGGTGGATTACGTATTCTCTACTATTTTTGGTATCCAAAAACGCTAGAGCAGCAGAAGCAGGGAAGACGCTCCCAAAATTCCTCTGAGCTTGCAGATGGTGATATTTTGGGTACTGCCATTTCTGTAGCAATCATCTGACTGCAATGTGTGTTCATAGAAACTGTACCCATCCCGGAATTTAATCTAACATGGTGAGTATATGAGTAACTAGGTCAGACTTACTACACTGTAATGATACTTCTGCTTCGGCATCCTTGTGCAGCTCAGTAGCTTTGAGTTACAAAGCAGGAACAGTTTCTGAAAAGCAAAAGCACTGGTATGTGAAACGAGAAAGAATAACAGGCTTAGCAGAGTATTTGCATGGAATATAATTATCTCTCAAAAATGAAATGCAGCCCTGTACAGTGAGCCTGTACATTTCCTCATTACCCCCAAGTGCCTTCTGTGCTTTCTCATTCACAGCAAAATACAAAAAGTTTGGATTATATTTGAATATGAAATGTCTGGATTATATTGAACTTCTAATCCTAGTGAACAATTGTTCAGGCGAAAGGACTTTCTTGTTAGAGATCAAGCTGTAGGTTTCCCCGTTTATGATGAGATTTTCTTCAGAGCATCTCTGAGCTCTCTTGCTTCCGTGGTCGCTGAGGAAGTGCTACCGTTCTCCCGAGTGACGGTTCAGTTTGTCACAGGTGATCAGGCGCAATAGGATTTGCTGGGAAGTAGAAGGCAACTTTCTACGTGGAAAAAAAGAGATCAGTGCAAGATGATTACCCGTGAATATTTATATCGACCACTGGTTTTCAGAAATTAACTTAAATGACAGCTAACCATGTAAACTTCATTGCGAAACTGGCAGAATTACATACTTAGGCAGATATTAATATCTGTACCTAGTTCTGATTATTTTTGTGGTAGATTATATTTTATGTTCCTTAAAAGATATGTGAAATCTAATTTCCTTATGAATTCTTTTTCTCCCAGATTGTTATTTAGTAGTACACAGCAGAAAAATGCAGCTGCCAAACGGTTTTGTTAGGGCTGCATTAGTTGTTGCTTTTCAAACTGTTAAATAATCTGTATTTCAACACTCAGTATTTTGGCATACAGGTAGTTTCTACATAAAACTTGACAAAGATTATTTTCTACAAAAGGACAGAAATTATTTATGAATCTTTCAGCCAAATAAAAGAATATGAAGAGCTGAAAGCTACAGTGCCAATATGGACTTGTTTGCATCAGAGACTTGCACTGGTAAATGGGAAGTGTCCTTTGACTGTGGTGCTGCAAAGGAGTGTTAACTGCTACATGTTACATGTTTGGTTTTATACAATTTGTGTTTTTTTCTTTCTGTAATTTTATTTAAAATACTCCTTCAACTAAGACAGCAGGAACTACCCCTCAGCTAGGCAAAGTATGTCAGTGCAGGGCTTACAGGAGCTTGCTAATTTTTTTTAACTAGTATTTTATTTGAACTGGTGCTATGTTTTTGCCCTCTCAGCTTGACAGAATGAATGTAAGATGCCAGCTAGCAAATTCCATCCCTCAGTAGTGATTTTTGTTTTATATATCGAAGAAATTGAAGCAAGATGTGTTAATTTACTAATGCCCAGAATAATACTGCTTTGTGCAATACTTCAAATTCTTTGCATAGAGCAATAGAGATATTTGTGTGCTGCTTATCTTATTTGAATTAATGCAATATTCTCTGTTTAATTGGAAATACTTTATACTGTATCTTGTTTGCTTCCAAAGTGTGTGAAAATTCTTGAGTATGGGTTAAGTGGTTTTCAATCTGTGTTGCTAGCATGAGTTTAAAATAATAACTTGAAAAAATCAGTCTGTAACCCTTCTTATAATGTTATTATCAAATAATATTTTTCAAATCAATTGGCTGTGCTTAGCTTTAGAACTCCCCCTTGGATCTTGTTCCTGATATGACACAACCTACATATGCTGCACCAGGCACTCAATTTGGAGTGTGTTGCCGTTGTTAATTAGAGCCATTAGTCACTGAAGACCTCTTTATTGGAGAATTCAAATCCACTTTTTCCTCCTGTGTCCATTTAAAGTGCTTTGTTTTTTGAGGTTTTCAGTTTGTTTTTTTCTTTAAAACTGTAGGCAGTGAATAAATAAGTGGTATCTTTTGAGAATTGCCCTTGAAGCAGTCAGCCCATTTGCTGCTACTTGCAGGCAACTGAAGAGCAGTCAAGTTGGCACTTGCACCAGGTGGTTACTGTATTTACCACTTCATCAAAACCAACAAATGGCAAGTACATACTTGTGTCAAATTTTAAAATACCTTTTCATCTCCAGCTCTGGGGACAAATAGCAACATTTGCATCTGGCCTGTAGGAGGGACTTCTCTAAGCTATACTACTGTGGTAAGCTCCAACTCCTGCTCAGAATTGCTCACAATTTCCGTATTTCGTATTATATACTTAGGTATGGTTCCTGTAGAGTGTGTGCCAAACAGAACAGCATTTGATATCTGCTGTGCTCGGAATTGTTACAATAAATAAAAAAGGGGAGAATCAGATTTTTGTGGCTGGCTGTAGGAGGAAGTAGATAAAATGGTAAAGAAACAGTCTGAGGGAGGCACTTCTGATTCGAAAGGAAAGGAGAACTAAAAAATGGAGTGAAAGGATTGGCAGAACAAACTTAATATGTTTGTAGAGGTAGAATTCTGCCTCTTAGACTCATATTTTGAAGTCCAAATTCTCTTCATATGGCTGTCTTGTGTTTTGTGGTAGATTGAGGCTGCCAGAGTACACGCTAGATAGATACATAGATCACTGAACAGTTTCAATAAGGAGAGTAAAATTCATCTCTCTACTTTTTTTGCTGTTATTGCTTTTATTTTATAGCAGCCAAAAGCTGAGGCACAGTGTTGGGGAAACCTGACTTGAATGTAGGAGTCGGGATATTCTTAACTCGAATTTATCGGAAGGGATTTGTCTCATTCAGCATGATACAACCGGAGAGGAAGCAAGCAGCGAGCCTTCCAGAGGATAATTCACACTGTCCTAACATAGGTACCTAAGATGGATGCTGCTGGCACTCTGTGGATTATAAAGAAAGTCTAGATGATTAAAGTGACCAAATCTTAAAATAGCTAAAGCTAAATAAGATGATTTTCACTCTTTGAGGGGGTGGAGAGGGAATGATATGGAAGTAGGAATCCTCCTTTTTCTTGAAAATTGGGATAAGAAGATGTGTATTGTCCAAAGGATTTCATTGAAATCTCCATTGCAAACTGTAAGCAGTTTTTTTAGCTATCTCCACATTACATTTAATTCATTTCTGATGAATTTAATAGTGATTTTTTGTTGTTGTTGCTGTTGTTTCAAATGAGCCATTAAATGTGTGTGGAGAAAGCACATTTCAATAAACCCCTACTCTACCCCTCTGTGCTGTGTTGCTCAAGCACCTTGTCGTTTCTCACATACCTGATTCTAAGTAGGACAAAAATTAGTAGGCATTAGTGAGCTCAAAAATTATTGTTCTTCTTTTGCATGTGCTCTTAACTAGGAGAAAGCAGATGATGTTGCTTTACTTCTCCCCCCCCAAAAAAAAATTAGCATCTCTCATTATCCGCATTTCTGCTTCAAGGAAAATGTCTTGCAGCAGCAGACTTCAGAAGAACGTAAGTAATTGACAGTGCACATTATAGTTGAACTGAGTTCAGGCATTCTAGGTGTGCATTAAAAAGACAATGGAATAGATTAGTTTGGGGGTATATTGCATATCAAAATTGTTCTATACAGATATCAGAATATTAAATAAAAGGAAAAGGCTTCATAAAGCCTCCTATAATCCCTCCTGGCATGGGTATATGAGTAGATGTTCAGGTTTTTTCCTTTAAGTATGCTGATATGATTAAATTTAACTTGACACAAGTGATGTACTATACCATGTGATTGTAATATTTAAAAGAAAAACCACTTTTCTGACTGAATACCTACTAGCTATAAATTTCTGTGTAGCAATATCTAATCTGAATTTCTTTTGCAGCTAGAAGCTGCCTGAATACTAACACATTTGCCGTATTCTTCATCTCACTGGGTGCACACTCAGCAAATACGAACTGTTTCAATATTTTCAGATAGCTTATTTCATCTTAAATAACTGTTCTAGTGTAAAAGCTAGCCAGTTCATTTCATGTGGATTAAAAGCAATTTTAAAGCTATAACTCTTCTTTCCCAAAATAGTCTATGCAGATGCTTATTTTTGCTAATTCTGGGGCTTGGATGCTGTTGCTTTTATAAATGCTGCTGTACTATATAAACACAAATGGTTCTGGATGCTGTTGCTCTAAATTAGCCATATGCTTCGAGTAAATATGCTGAAGTTTTTATCAATGTTATCTCAGTTTTGGAAATATATTTCTTTCCATTACCTCTCTTTCCCCTCCATAGAGGAACAGAAACAAACAGTAAATGGTAAAGAAGAGCATTTGTGTCCTACAATCGGCATTATTTTAAAATAAAGCATTGTTGAAAGCAATGCTTGCCAGTTTCGGGCACTGCCAGCATGTTGCAAGGACCAGCTTTGCTACAAGATTTCCTGTTGTATGTTGTATATGTTGTATATGTTCAGCTGTGTCAAGAGGAGCTAGCCAAATAAAGAAAGCTCTAGAGAAGATGTGCAGGAAGAAGAAATGTACTGTAGGTTTCAGAGCAGTTTGAGTCACTGTTCCCCACAGATGGGCAAACTAAAATACAGTGATAGATGAACCATTCCCTCCACGGGAAGAGAATCATTCTAGAGATTGAACAATATAGGACTTACCAATCAGTGTGGTCAGGGAAAGTCCAATCGCACTGGATTAGAGGATTTTTCTGGTTTCTTTGTAACTGCAGGTTCATTGTGGAATTCTTAATAGATTGGTCTTTATTTTCAGCTAGTTGTGGTGTGTGTTAGAAATAGAAATTTTTGTGTTGCATAGGCAAGTTTGCTATCTTCATCTCATTGGTGAGATTTACCTTTAATATTGTTTAATTTGCCAACAGCAAGCATCGTTGAAATAAACAGTTACCTCTTAATTCTGTAACAGCATCTTAACATCGACATTAACCGAGTACACAAACGATGGCAGTGGTAAACGAACATGGCAAAGTGTAGCAGGGCAGAAAGCCAATCTCCGCGTTCCTTGTCTGCAATGATGTTTTGATAGGCATTTTAATCTTTGCAGTAAATAACATCAGACATGATGTTCCATAATTTCATTTCAGTGCCAATATGAATGCTGCCTCAATTGGTATTAACAAGATGGCACTGCCTGGTAGCTGGTCCTTGCAGCTCGGGTCATCTGTGCTCCCCACAAATGGCAGGGGGATATTAAACAAGGGAAGGGTAAATGGACATTGTCTGAAAGAAGTGCTCATTCCTCCATGCCTAATATTTTTACTCCTTCTAAGTGATTTAAATATGGGAAACAGTAAAATGGTGAAATTCTTAGACTTTAAAACTGTATTGAACTCCACAGAAATAACTGCTGCTCAGTTTTTATCAAAAGTTTATAAAATTTTAGATCGTGATTCTTGCCTCTTGGAACTGGTAATTATGATATATTCATAAATTGAATTTGTAAGTATTCTTTCATATTTGGTAAAAATATTGGGGTGATATTAAAACTGAAATCTACTTGGCTTAAAATTTCCAAGTCCAGTGAAGGATATGTGTGATTTCTATGTACATGGGGATGTTGTGTGTGGGCAATGGAGAACAGACGATCTTTCCTTAAGGAAGGAGAGAAAAGAAAGGGAAATCACTGAATTCCAGTGCAGTTTAAAAGACTGGTTGTCAATGGACAGTCTGTTTCCCAGGGCAAGTAACCAGGCACTTCCTGCTTAATATAGATTGCATATCTGTACTTTAATATATAATCTGCCTCTATATATACAAAGTAAATTTGACAGTGGTTCAATAAATGTTCAGTAAAGATTATTCCCCAAATTATTATTCCATAATTCATTAATTATCCTAAGAATTTCTATTTTGTTTCCTTGCAACTGGTTTGCAGCCCTCTCACTTGTGCTAATATAATTATTTCATAGAACTGAAGAGCCACAGAAATACGGAAGGGGCAGCCAGCGGTCATCCAAACTGAAGTTCGAGCAGCACTAATAGCTGTTGCTAAACAAAATGAGCCGCCAACCTCCTTCAGCTTCTCCTTTCAGGGCTTGTGCTCTTGACTGCTGGCTCTTTGGGTAGCCTCATGAGCTTCTCTGCGTTAGTTTTGAACTGAAGGGTGCCAGGAATGACAATATTCCCTGTGCCATGCCAGATATATTGAGCTCTAGCCATTTGCTTTGGCCATGTTTCTTCTGTTGTAGAAGAAACTCTTCCCCACTGGCCTTGAAAGGCTTCTGATTGCCCAGGCCTCGGGGTTAGGAAGCTCCCTCTGGTCTGAGGCTCCGGAGCTCCACGTTAGCTGCAGCATTGCTGAGGACTCACTCTGTGTTCTGGTTGGAGGGCATGAGCCCCGTACAGCCCCTTGGGGTATCCACCTATTACCCATCCCGTGTGAGGTATGAAGCCATTGATCGTAGAGCCTGGAAGTCCAGCTAGTTTTCTGTGTTGGCGAAATGATGGAAACTGGTTGATGTTTTCACCATTTTTTTATGAGGGACCTATAATCTACCACTTGGTCGATGTTGCCTTAAGTACTACAAATTTAGGACACAAGATACTTTATAATAGCTTCTCAGGTCAGAAACTTTTCTGTCGATGCAGTTTACTGTATTTCTACTGCTTTACTCTCTTCCTCATCTCCCATTGCCTCCGTGCTTCAGTGCTTGGACCTCTCACTTCGGGTGTCACGGTTCCTTCTGGACTGATTTGAGAACTGATCCAGCTTTAGAAGTCCCCTAAGGGCAGGCAGTTAAAAAAAAAAAAAAAAAAAAAAAAAAAGGTTTGTGCAGCCACTTCCCTAGGAGGAGAATGATAAGAAGATGGGCTACCGCACTGCAATTCTGCCTCTCATCGTGGAAATGACACTTAGATAAGGAAGCTTGCATTACTGCCTACTCAGAGCTCCAGGTTCTCCCACTACTTGTCTTTTCCTGCCTTCATTTTTTTTTTTTTTTTTTTTTTTCCCTTCAGGTTTCTGAAAATGGGGAGAAAAAGTGAGCAGGGGGGAGCTAGTGAGGGATGCTATGGAATTATTTTCAGGCAGTATTGATTGATTGGATTGAAAGTTGAGCTGTAATTTAAAGGACCTGCATAAAATATCTAAGGGTCAGAGAGGGGGAAAGTGGAGGACAGGCAGGACATTTAAGTAAAAGAAAGATTTAGGAAGCAGTCAGAAAGAAAGTGAAAACCAATTGACGCGACAGAATCATGTCTGTTTGGGCTGTTGAAAATGGCAAAAGCAAACCCAGTGAGGTAGGTAAAGGAAAGCTGGTGTATATAAATCATCCCGTCACAAGGGCAGCAGAATGTTTCAGCAGCATCATTTGGAAAGACGAAGGGTGCCAGAGGGAATTCTTTCTTCATATTTATCTGTGCATCCCTAATCCCATGTGGTCTTGAATACAGGCAGGGATCCAGACTCAGATTTAGTCTTTGACAAGTTGTTTGCCTTTGTAAAATGTAAGTAACAGTATTTAACCTTTGCTCTTCAGAGGGTGTTGTGATACTTAATTGGTTAAGGTCTGTTCTGTACATTGACACAAAACAGACATTTTATTTTCAGATGAATAGCAAGAAAGTAGACTTTTACTGGAACACAATATATTACGCATGAAGAAGATCATAAGAAAATGTTCTCTGTAATGGGAGTAAAGAGATGCTCCTGTTGATGCTTTTGAGATAGTAAAGAAAATCTCTTTTGCTTCCTATTATTCTCCTACACTCTCTGTAGAAAATGTATTTTCCATTATCATTCTTACTTTTGAGAATACCCTTCTTTTGGAAGGATATTTGTTTAATTGAAATCTCAATCTGCCTCTCTCTGTGCTGAAACTTCCGCACACCAAAAAAAAAGAAAAAAAAAAAAAAGGGAAAAAATAAAAGAAATGGGGAGAGAGGTGGCTGGAGAATTCATTTTGTATGATTGCAGAAGCAAATGATGTGAGTCAAGTGGCCCGGTCAGATAATTAAGCTACAACAGAGGAAGCTTGCAGAATCAGTCAGTTGTGATTATTGGTCCAGTGTGGTTGGATGCCTGATTCCTTCTGAAAAATATGAAGTGGCTGTTTTTATTATCATTAATTGCAGAGTGCCAGCAACAAATCCGTAAGAATCACACTGCCACTTTAAAGAAATTCATTGTAATTCAGTCGGAATATGAATGTAGGGATGAACTGACGGCAGTTTATCAGCTGTCCTGTTCACCCTGTGGAATTGGACATTTGTAAGGAAGAATTCCCCTGGTACGAGTTTCCCCTGCCTCGTTCCTGAACTCTTGCACTTCGAGGCAATCCGTGTCATGGTGCCAATAAAGGTGTATTCTTTGGGGCTGTCTGCATCTTTGCAGCATTTTTCTTTATTATGTAATTTAATTAGGAGCTAGATCATTTTTAAACCACCTCCGGAGTATCTAGGCAGGATCTTCTGACAGTGAAGCATTAACTTGCTTAAAGTGCCTCTCAGAACCAGCCCTTGGAAGTGTCTGTGAAATACTTGCCCTGGTAAGCAAGTGGGTTATCATGAAATGAAAGAAAAAAAGGAAGCAGTATTTCAGATGCAGGGAAGGCTAAAGTACATTTAATCCAAAACAGGCTACTGAAGTGTACATGGTTGACTTACGGAGTTCAGCAGCTTTAAAATAGAAGTCGGCTTGCTATTAAATGTACCACATGTAGGAAGAATTAATCACACAGAAACACACACGTGTTACGCTGGGATCTGCAGAAGTCAAAGCCCTTGAAGTTCAGGGGCTTTTATAACTTCGAATGCAGGGTCTTAATTTTAAAAGGGAAATGCAGAAACGTTCAGCTTGCAGCAACTCGCATAGTAGCATTGCTAATGTTTTCTAAACAGCTATTAATGTAGTCAAGCTGTGTTTTTTCTTCTTGTGTGTGTAATCATCTGCTCAGTGGTGCACTCCATGGCTGGTAGCAGGAGACAGAGGAGTGGCCTGCTGTGATTGATGGGCCGAGGCCCGCGAGCTGAAGGAGTCCCATCTGGATTAGGTTTTGGGAGCCGTCGGATGCTGGGAGGGAGGTCAGTAAGCCTCGATTAGCTCCCCCTCCTTCGACACGACACCCCTATCATCCCCTCTCAGACACGCCGTGCAGCGCTTGCATCCCCTCGTCCATAGTTGATGCTTTGGGCAGATGCTGTATGGCCTGGGACTAGAGCAGCTGCCAAGTGTATGGAGGATAAAGGGAGCAGGATGGTACAGCAGGTATTTTCACTTTTATTTTCCCTTCAAACGCTGATTTTTAGTCAAGCCAGGGCATTTCTTACATCCCGCTGCACCACTGCATGCAAGGCTCTTCTAATCCATGTTTTGTTGCTTAAGTTATTCTGAAAGAGGGCGAACTGCAGCAGTGATTACGTGTCTCTGCTGCGCTTGATGTATCTAACTGAACCGCTCTTATAACCAGCAGGTTTACAGAGTAATGCTGCATTTTGCTTCTTTGTTTCCATGCCCTGAGGATGTGGTGCAGTTTGGCTCATTTAACTATAGTACTAGAGAGGCTTTCTCTAAATGTGAAATATCTCTTGCCAAAGAAACAAAACACACCAAACTGAAATAGAGTGAAACAAACAATAAACTGTTACTTAGACTTTAAAATGCAGGCAGCCAGAAAGGTTTGCACTGAATAAATACAGTTTTATGCTGCAAATGTGCTTTGAAAATGGAACACTGCATAAGTAATATTTTCTGTGCTGTCTTTCATGTACAAACATAACAAGCTTGCTTTATTGCATTTTGACACTTTTCATGCATTTTTTAATTATGAAATCCTTTCAGAACAGAAGATGTTGAAAAGGCATGTTGAGCTCTGAGATGCTGGGAGCATTTTTAAATCCTAAGCTTTTCTTGAAATGGAGTAATGTATATACTGAATAGGAACAGTTTCACTTACCTACCTCGTCAGAAGGCTCTCAAGTTTTCTTCTGTGCAGTTCAACCTTTAAGCAGAAAGCAATAAAGTTGATTTTATACACTGCCACGTAAAGCATATTTTTCAGTTGAAATGTGGTTTTCATTAAATCTCAGGCCAAAACATTTAGCAGAGCCTGACTGTCTGCCATCCTTTGTTCTTCTTTTGGTTGCCAACAACTACTTTATTAAAAACCATGCTCAAAAGCGAGCATTAAGGGGGTCATTTAAACTTAAAGTAAAGCTACTTGGATCAGGGTCTGGAATGACAACATCTGTGGAGTCTCGCACGCCTGCGTTGTGCCAAACCCTGTCTGTGCACCGTCAGCCGCCGCTGGGGATTACTCCAGTACCTGAGTTCGAAGGCTAATTTGAGATCAATGTTTCCTTCTACTTTCAGGGCAGTTTCATATTCTCAACTTTTATTGCCTAAGATCTATGATTTCCTTTTCATTTATTTTATTATTTTATTTTTATTTTAATTTGCTTTGTTTGAAAGGGCACAATAATGTGTCGTTTTAGATGGCCATACCTAAGGAATTTCTGGTTCATTAAAATCCATTCAATTGTAGCTGGGTTTTGCGTAGCCTGGAATTTTCGTCAACCACAAGTATGTGCAAATATCTATTAGCTTAAACAGCATTGTTCTGAATCTGAGTTTGTATTTTTTAAACGCGTTGTAGCAATAAAGACCATGCATACACATAGGTGTTTTTATGCTTTATTGTAACACTGTGTCTCTTGGGGTCACATTGAATAAAAACTTCACGATACTTTTAAACCTAAAGAGAAGACTACAGTAGTCTGCTGCATTTAAGAGACAAATAGCTCAGGTTTATTTTTGCTGCCATTTTCAACATCGGTAACAGCAGAGTATGCAAGTGTAACCATTAGCTTTTTTCTTTCTTTGGTTCTTTTTTAACAGACAATTTAATAAATGCATAACCTTGCATACCACTTTCCTACTCTAAGTATTCTTTTTAATATGACAAAGTTGCAAACTTTTGAGTATGTAGAAGCTATAGATATATATATATATAAAAGCTACTGCTTCACCGTTTATTCCTTTAAACCTGGGGCCCTTTAATAGAAGCCCCGGTCCTCGCTTAGCTGGTTGGGGCAGAGAGGCAGGGGAGCCTGGAGGTGCCGAAGCCTCCAGGGCGCTCTACCTTTTCCCAGTAATCCCGGAAAAGTGACACGTTTTCAAGTTGCTGGTAAGAAATTATATAACAGCTCAATGTTCTTAATTAAATATTAGCTGTAATTAGTACTAAGTGTGACTGCTTTGAATATTAATTAGGGCCTCCTGGAACTGCTGTCAGTGTTAATGAGAAGCAGCGAGGGTCTCGGCAACATCTGTTTTGCAACTTGAGGTAGCATAAAAGCCGTTAGCTGAAATGCACCTGGACATCAGTGCGTGGGCCCTTCTTGCCATTATTGTTGTTCTTTAGCACCCACGGCCCCTAGTGCCATGGTTAGAGCTGACATGAGGGGCTCCGTTACGGACCAGGAGTAACGAGCTGCTTGGTTTCCAAGCCAGCCCAGTAAACATGAGTCCATAGGCAGGGCTGTGAGTTGCTCTCCTTCAAGTTGCTTATTGGAGGCTGCCTTAAATCATGAAAAAATCAAGGCCTCTGTCCTCTGCCTCCCAAAAGGTTTTTAAGGTACTCCTTTAAAATCTAATAAATCTCTGCAGTGCAAACAATTCATTGGTACTTGCTGTTAAATGTTTTGTTTTTAACAGAATATATATATTAAGTGCAAAAAAACAAAAAAAAAAAGAAAGAAAAAGAAGCGGACCTTACAATTTTTGTTTGAGAAGATGTAATTTCAATTTAGTAAGGGTAGATCTACAAGGATTTTTAACCTCTATTGAAATTTAAATAGTGGCAAGGTTCAGTGCAACAATACCCTTAGAGATAATATATATACATCCAAATGGAGCTTCCTGCCTGTGCAGTAAATTGTGGTAGGTAAACGACACTGTTGTCATTTTAAACATGGTTGATTGAGGCACTGTAAAAGTACTTGCTCAGGCCATACACTAAAATGGCAGCAAATATGGGATTAAAATTAGAGGGTTAGTTTCTCCCTATAATGCTTAGTTTTCTGGACACAATGCCTTCTCAGTGGAAAATGTAACTTTCCCTTCTAACCCTGCCATGTTCTCAAGGCTTTCTCCTCTGCAGTGGTTTTGAAATTTTTGAAAGCTCCTGAATTTAGACCCAATTAAATCAGATCACTGATGTCTGAATTAGTTGAAAGTGTCTGGAAAAGCCCTTAGATGCGAAATGCAGAAGAGTGGCTTTTATTCTGCCAGTTTAGTTTGAATTTACGAAATCATGAAATCAAGAACTTGTGAGAACCAAGAAACAAAATGCCCCCACTTTTTCCTTTGCAAGTACTTGTACATGCTGTGGTGGGAGAATGGCAACATTTAGAATTCTTTTAAACATTTTAAAATATTTTAAAATCTTCTTTCATTTTTTACTGATTTATTTATTTTGGCATTGCTTGATATTTGTAAGAATAGCTTTTCCTTGCAAGCCAGTTAGTCTGTCTCAGTGTAGGATTCTTTATAGCCTTCTGTGGTGTCCTATATGGTGGCCTCTAATACAGCACCAGGCTTTGAGCATCTTTTAAATACGTGATAAAAGTTTTGCCTACTTTTTCTCTCCATTATCATTATTTGGTATGAGTAGAGCGTTTAATCAGACACATGTAATCGATAAATTAATGCATTTGACTTCTTACTGTCATATGAAACGTAGAAGAGATCAAACTTGAGAGAGAATGGGGGGCATTTGTTTTTTAATTGTACAGTTTTACAGCATTCTCTTCAAATGTTGGAAGTTTTTTAATCTATTTATTTTGACCTTTCACAGTGTAGAAATTTTCTTTTATATTAGCTTAAGGGTTTAAATTGATGTATTTGTAGATTCAAACATTTAGGGTTGTCTGCAAATTGGAGTCTCATCGTTTTGCATTTGTGCAATGCAGTCGCTAAACACCGTCTGCTGCAGAGTCATTCTGAATACCTGTCAGAGCATCACTTTGTGTAAATATTTTCAAGTATGTGAACAGTATATGCCCAAGTCCTGTTGTGTGTGGGGTGCATGTGTTTATCATGAAATTAGCAAATCAAACCTGACCATGACTATGTGCTGACTTTATCCTGTAATACCTGCGATGACAGTTTCTCTGAGTAACTTTTGGAGTAAGTTGGGTCCTCTTCTGTGTTGGAGTTGAGGCATTAGTGCAGGGAGATCTCACTGGCCTTTTACAGTGAAAAAAATAGTATATACACTTATCTAAGGAACAACAGTTTTACTTGTCTCATTGTAATACGATTGAATAGGGTTAGCAAAACAGGGATTTAATTCAGATAGGAAATTTTGGAAACTTTGTGCCCTTTCCAGGCCAACAATCTTGCAGGCTATGACCGTGGCTTTCTGAATAACGTTGTCTCACTCCGCATTTCTTCTTCCTTTTCTCTTGTTGCCTCCTTTGCTCGTGCAGGGTAATCAGGAAGCTCCCGCACCTCCTGACACCATGGCGCAGCCTTACGCCTCGGCGCAGTTCGCCCCGCCGCAGAACGGCATCCCCGCAGAGTACCCGGCCCCGCACCCGCACCCCGCGCCCGACTACCCCGGCCAGAGCACTGTTCCCGAGCACACGCTAAACATGTACCCGCCCGCCCAGACGCACTCGGAGCAGAGCGCGGCCGACACGAATGCACAAACTGTCTCCGGCACAGCCACAGTAAGTCCACGTTTCAGCTGCTTTCAAAGCTGTGCATCGCACATTGCATATATATTTGTTGAAAACATTTATTCCTGTGTTGCGCTTAGTAGTTTTACACTTGACTTGTGTTAGGATTACTCACCGTTCTAAGGTTGAAAGCCCGTCTAGGTTTTTCTTTGAACTTGGATAATACTATTTTTTCTGCTTTTGGAGCCTCTTACAAACTGTGGGAGCTTGCTAGAATCTGTTCGTTCCAAATTCCTTTCCTACAGTATCAGACTGACAAAATGATTAATGGCAAATCCATGAATCATATAATAATGTTTGTCTACTTCTGGTCTGGCAAAACATAGGAAAAGAGTGTTTGTTAACATTTATTTGAGGGAAAAGCAGTCATTTATTTTGTTATTTTTTCATGACCTCTCTATTTTTCAGGAACACTTTTGAGTGGAATTTTTTTTTTTACAGAATTGTTAGTTGAATGATACTGTATTGAAGTTGCACAGCTATGTGATAATGTACTGCAAAGAGTGGTGCCTTCAGTACTGGAATCTGCAGGGAATTTGTTTGCACAGCTGTTAAGAAAGTTGTGTGTAGGACTGGACACGGTTGAACCACAGGGGAGAAACTAGTCCCTGGAGACAGTAAACTATGAATGGCAATTGCTCCAAATAGTGATTTGCAAGTAATACAAAGACTTAGATATTTCCCCAAAGTGTTTGTCAAATAATTATCAAATCCTGAAAATGTTTGTGCAAATGTTTATGCATTTAAATAGATTTTCTGTATGATTTGTTGATGTAAATCTGAGTTACAGAGATTGGCCACCATTTAACTTCCAGTATCACTCCTCAGTACCGACCTTGCCTTTAAGTTCTCCTAAGGTTTTGATCCCCTTATAACACCCTGAGGTGGAAATCTAAGTGCTGATGCACCTATAAGTTGAAAATATTCCTTAAAACGGTTCTTCTCAGAACAGAAATGGTAGACTCTTCCTTCTGCTTGAATTAGGTAGTGTAGAAATGTCATCAGTCATGCAAGAGGCTCCCTGGATGTGAGTCCTTACATCGTAATTTAAGGCACAATTTTCATACTTTGATAGTTCAGTGCTTCTGTCCAAATTCTAGATCAGGACCAGGATATCCAGTGCAGATGGTTGGCAGCTTTCAGAACCATCAACCACCTGCATGAAGTGTGGAGGATCCAGCATGGATTGGGCAGCCCGCTGCAGTTGAGCAGACATTTGGAGCAGCCCTGCTCATCCTCACCGTCCGTGCTGCTGTGCTCCCTACCTCCGCCTTGTCCCCTGTCTCCCCTGTCACGTGTCCTGCTTGAAGGTTTCATTCATTAGGGCAAGAAAAGAAGGAGAGGTTTGGATCTGGGAGACTCAAAGTGGAAGAGTCTTCAGGGAAATACTGCCTGTTTTGATATGACTCTTAAAAATAGTCTTTTTCAGCAGCTGAAGGTTTCCAAGACATCTTTTCCTTCTTGAATAAGGAATTTCTTCCTTCAAAGGCTCAGGGAGTGCTACTCTTCATGATGAAAAGCAGTTATTTTGAATGAGTTGTTCTCAAGATTTGTATATATCTTACCATGTCACTAACATCTTTATATGGATATCTACAAGAAAGAAAAACAATATATCTATATAGACATATATTTTTTGTATCTAGTTTAGGATTCAGGAACCTGTAAGAGGAGCAAGATGTTTCTTTCAAAAAGAATGAAGGCCTTGGTTAAGAAAATGGTTAAGATGGTTAAGAAAAAAGGCATACAACAAGTCTTTTCTTCATTCCCATAGCATGGTTATCACAGATATATCATTATGAGGCAAACCCATGTTAATTTTGTGCCTCATCACATTCAAATAGACATCTTGAAATGAAAAACAGCAGAAAAAAATATTTCTGGGACTGTATTCAGTGATGCCCCCTCCTCCTCCCCAGTAAGGAAGCTCTGTGTCCTTACTGTGAGCTGCACAGGTCTGGCGTTCATGTAATCCATTCCAGCAGTCTTTTAATTTCAGAAGTGGTGCCTTTCTATTGCATTGCACAACCCTCTCTCCCAATAATGTGAGAAAGGTTAAGTGTGAGAGCATCCTATTTACCTGCATCCCTTAGGATTATATTCAGTTCTGCAGTGTCCCTCTTACTCATCTCCTTGTTAAATTCCTCATCTTCACCAGTTTTTAAGTTTTTGTGCCAGGATCAATTTTGCCAACTGTTATTGAAAGTCACTGCCCTCGATCTGGAAGGAGAGCTCTAACCTGAACAGACACTCTGCAAGACATTATATATTGGTTAACAGAATAATTTTTTCCATTGTCCCTGTCTCATTTTTCATATTCTACTATTTAATTTGCTCTTCCAAGCACTGCTGCCTGTTGAACAGTTCACTGTGATGCCCAGCTCTGCCTTTTCCTATCATCAGCCTATCGGTCTTTTATATCATTTGGTTCTGAAGGAAAAGACTGTCCATGCTAAGATCATTGGTAAGATGTTGATGCGAGTGGGGCAGGAGCTCTCCCCTAATGACAGGACTGGCAGTTTACTGCTGTGATCTCTCACCCTCTTTTGATTTTTCAGTTTGGAGTTTCTCTTTATTAGAAAAGTCGGGTATGCATTTTCCCACCATCCCACAAGTAGACTGATGAAAAGAAATCATGTGGATTTTTGTAATGTCCTTATACCCTTCAAATGCTCTATCAAACTTCACTCCAGCAAATCCAATGATTCCCTTGCAAAATTGCTGTTTCTGATATACTAAGAGGTTTTATTGTTATTTGTTTGTATCTCCTTAGCTATCTGCTGCTTTTATTTCCTTTTAGCCTTCCTAATATCCAACTTGTATTGTACCTGTCATACTCTTTCTCCCTTCTGGTTCCATTGGGAATGAATTTCCATTCTCTGAAGCATAGCTGTTCAATTCTAATAACTTTCTGTGTTTTTCCAGTTTAGTGTACTTAGTTGTTCTTTTTTTAGGGATCATTTGCTTGCTTCCTGTTTCCTGTCTTTCAAAGGAATATACATAACTTCTTTGTTTAAGAAGCTCTCACACTAAGCATAAAGTTTTAATTTCCTTATTTTGCCCTATTTTTGATAGAAACTTTTTTTCTAAATTTTAATGTTGAAAGCTATATTTTCAACTGACTTTCAAGGGAGCTGTACTTCCTGATACTGACTTTCAATGGAGAACCATGCATTACAAAGAGAAGTTTGCAGGAAGCGTATTCACTGTGGATCTGCACTGCTCAGTGTAGCCTTGACAGTTAATATACCACTTATTAGTTCAACTTGTGCAAATTCACAATCAAATATTTGCACAACTTAATAACAAAGAGCTAGATCTGAGATTTGTTATGCTGTGTGTCATCAGCATCAGACTTCTTAAAACACTGTGGATAGAAGTATGGATGAAACTCAGGCAGAGCCCTACTGCTTTGCAAGGAGCGTTGTGATATCATGAAGGTCCAGCTGTGTACATCTCTTTGGGAGTTATAGTTTGAATAATATATGGTTTTATTATGAAATAGAA
The DNA here is from genome assembly GCA_034781795.1 of Crypturellus tataupa. Classification (NCBI taxonomy): domain Eukaryota; kingdom Metazoa; phylum Chordata; class Aves; order Tinamiformes; family Tinamidae; genus Crypturellus; species Crypturellus tataupa. The sequence continues at coordinate 3,526,020 of JAWLRI010000217.1, read as the reverse complement.
CTTTTACTAGCTCCATGGCAGTAGAATAACTCCACGAGGTCTTCTGCTTGGTAGGTTCAAGTATTTTTATATTGTTCACTTCAAGTTGAATTATGTGTCTTTATAAGAAGAACTACTGGCTGGTCCTTTGCAAAAGGACTCTATTGTGATTATTGTAGACAAGCTGCTGAAGGAAGGCCTTTTTTTTTTCATATTCACATGCATGCTTACATGCATTTGAAGCTGTATATGACCTTAAAAATGCATATTACCATTTTGAAATTTGAAACTTAGAAACAGTAGAGCAATTTCCTTATTTGCAGAATTGCTACCCAATTTGACTTGCTTCCGCTGCAAAGGACTTAATCCATGAAAAGTCTACACTTTGGTTTATTCTGTGCATCTCATTTTCTTTCTTTTTGTCTGAGAGCTTTGCAAATTGAAGCTACAGCTCACATTGCATCTTGTGCAACCCACACCACAGTAAAGAATAAATAATACTGACCAAAATAAGCAAGTTCTGTGAAACATCACTTGAATCCTTGATTGCAATATCAAGAGTGATCCCAGCACAGTTGAAAACAAAGGCAGTATCCTCCTTCAAATGGAGCAAGATTTCAGTCATCTTCCTGATTACAGGCTTGTAATTTTGTGCACATTAAAGTACTCTTGAATAATAAGTCTGTAGACTTGATATCTTAATTAGTAGAATCTATAGGCTTTAGTAAATTTTTCCTTAGTCTTGTTTGGTCTTTCAGAGGCTTTCAAAATGGATATAAGAGCCAAATGATAGTGCTTTAAACTGACCTTGAGTTGATGCAGGATATTTGTCAATAGAGCCTTACAAAATCTTCTGTATGCTACGCCAGCAGACACGTCTGAGCGAAAGAGAATATGCTTTTTTCTTTAATTAAAGCTAAAATATTTTATTGTGAATTTTACTTTTCTGACATTATTAAAAAAATACTTCTTTGCATTTTATACTTACAAGTGTAGTTTCATTGATGACCTTTTGACAGTGAGGGTAGTAATTAAAAATACTTGTGTACTTTTGAAAAATGCATTTCCCAGTGAAGATATTTTTAAATATCATTTGATAAAGTAATGTAAAGCAGATTTCATTAGGATAAATGTTGGACATGGATGGAGATTGGATTCTGTGCATAAGAATTACTAATACCTTATTTTAATGTTACAAAACAGTGGAAAACATACAGGATGAGTGGGAAGTAAGCAGTGCTTAAATGCAGGATGATTTAACCAAGAAAATATAAAATAATCAGGCAATAAGATACTGTTCAAAATTAATTTGAGTCTACTCTGAAAAATATGACTTTCTTCTTTTTGGATCAATGTTAAAATGTTAATGTTAAAAATGTTAAATGTTAAAAATGTTAAAAACTTTCACCATCGAGGTAGTCCATCTTTGTGCATAGTTGATATTCATTCAATACTGGGTTTCATGTGAGTTTGTTGGAGGTTTGGAGTGCTGGTAGGCTTGGAGTTCTGTGGCTTTGGAATCGAAACAAAGGTGGTAAATTGCTTCTTTCAGGGATGGATGGATCTATGACAACAGTGTCATGATAGCAGTAATGTGCATGTGGCAATTTTTTAAAGTGACTTTGAATATTGTTTTAAACAGTGTACCTGTTATAAAAGATTTTAAGATTTCTCATCATTTTATGAAAATATGAAATCATCTTTTGCATATATATACACATAAAATATGTATGCATATACATATTATATTTCAGGGAATAAAACTTGTTCAAATTTTGCCAGTGTTTTTTATGCATGACTTTGGTTGATGTCAGTGGGAGATGTGTGTGTAAATGTGTAGGGCATTAACTGGGCATGCGTAAAAAAGTAGATAGTAAGAAGTAAGTTTTGCTTCTCTAGTGTTTGCTATTCTAAGTGTACAATACCCTAGATTAATCATGGTCAATGGTATGGTAAATATCTAGCTCGTAAGAGTATTCTTTTGTATGTGTATATAGAAAAAAATTCTGTGCTCTAAATTTAACTCTGGCTCTTCATTAGAGCAACCTTGATGTCATGCTGTAGTCTTTCCCAGGCTACAGTTTCACGGGGTTTCACAAGCTACAAAGTCCTGGCTGTCAAGGTGTGCTCGGCTGGAGGTCCCTCGGGAGCACGGCCTGCGACAGCAGCGCTAGTGACCGCGCGCTGGGCGCACTGCCCTCCCGCTCAGTGCAAGGGGGACTCGGGGACACAGCAATTGGAGTCACTTAGAAGATGTGGTGCAGAGGTCTGGTTGTCTGCGGTCACGGAGGATGTCGTGGTACTTTTTCACACAACCCCTGCGTTTTAACTGACTTTTCAGCTTGGTTAATCCTATTTCCTCTGCCAAAATTTCTCCTGTGGCATCCACTGAATTTGATGTTCTTCTGCATGAGAACCGTGTGTGTAGTAGGTAATCCTGCCTGGTTTTACAATTGCCCTTCTTTGACCTCCAAATTTTCTATATTAATTTGAGATCTAATGGTTTTAAAATCAGAAGGTTCCCTTTCCTGCTATTAATTATGTCCAGCTTGTACACTTTTTAATCATTCTGTACAGACCGTCTGTTCATACAGGAATTGGGGAAGGCCTAGTGATACTGTACCCTGAAATACCATTTGCATCTTGAACTTGGCTGTTTGGAGCGAGATGATCCCTTTGTTGATTGTGTCCCAGTTTCTTTCTCATGCTTTTTATTTTGCAGAAGAGAACTAATAGTTGCAAGCCTTACAGTGAAGCACGTTATATAAACCCAAGTTGTTGGGATGGGTGGGTAGATTGCTGCTGTAGTTCTCTGCAGTGTATTTTTTATTTCTTGTTAGGTTTATTTTTCTTTTTTTTTCCTTTGATCTTTATGTAACTGATTGGTGTGTTTTTCCCCCCTTACTCCTCCTCTTGCTCTTTTCTTCCTTGTCTGTCTGTCTCCTGAGGATGTGGGATGCATTAGCTCTTTCAAGATATTCTTTTAAACAGAAGGCTACATCCTACTGGGCTTGGAGACAAAGTCCATTTTGTTCTTACAACAGAGCGTCACTTAAGCAGAGATTCTTTCAAAATTATCTGTAGCTTGCTGACTCATTTTGTATTTATGGTTGTGCTCATTAATCTTGAGATGACCTTCATTGAGGTTCACCTTAAGAAGAATTTTGTGTGGATCAGAAAGGAAATTAGACTTGGTATGTAGTTCTCTCTGGGAAGCCCAAGGAGTGGAATGAGAGTTGAGATAACCAGGTCCATCATTTCTCTAAAGACTCGTCTGTGCAGAGGAGCCTTTTCCCGGGAAGCTACTGTCTTGCAAGTTAAATTTCCTCATGTATTTTTTTCCTACAAACTGCTATCAGTGAACCAATCTCAGTTCTATTTCAATTCCTTGTTTTTTTTTTCTCCTACAGGTGTTTGCCTGCAGCATGCCAGATACTTGATAATACTTTGACAATTGTTACAACAATGTTTAATGATTCATCTGAATCACACCCTGCTGGGGCTATTGCATCAGCATGGTCTGCTGTTTCTGTTATATTATCTGTTAGATAGGGGCCTAACTGCTACTTGAAAAAAGGATTTCGAGGAGCTGGTTTCAGCACCCCAAGTGCTTCAGTGCCGCAGAGGCAAGCAAGCTAATCCAGCTCCTCTTCTGCAGCCTGGGGAGGAGATCAAAACTGACAGCCCAAATAGATGACATAAAGGTGTGCTGGGCTGGTGAGGCTCAGTAATGACCAGGGATCATGGACTTCCTTGCTCCTAAGAGGCCTCCTTGCAGAGAGCCCTGCGTGTGAACTGTGCAGCTCTGCCCCGTGTGTGCTCCTGTGCCTGTGCTGAGGAACGGAGGGGATGTCCAGCTCACTTGAGCGGCTGCGTGCGGCAGTGCCCGCTCTGAGGTAGTTCTTCTCAGCGATTCACAGGACTTCATGCTGACTGTTTTCCGAGACAGTTAATAAACTGTTATCTACTTATTTGTGGTCCCTCATACAAAAATGTGCCCTCAGGAATCCCAGGCGCAGCCTGTGCACAAGGAAGTCTTCACAGACAGCAGGAAGGGATGACAAGAGTGATAGTGAAACAGAAGGCAGAAATAATGCATATATTTTTTTGAGATGTATTTTTTACTTGAAATTTTATCTTCTTCTCTTAGTTTTGGGGTGGGTGATAGTGCAGTAGTAAAGCTTAAGTCCCCCCAAAAATGGGGATAAGGAAAGCAGCTATGCTCTGTCTTCTGTGGGCGTTTGCTCAGATAAATCAGTTGGACGTTACTGAAGAACCCTCCGAATCCTCACTGTGGGGCAGACTGTTGCTTCTCAGATCACTTGAGCAAGTAATCCCAGCCAAATCTAAGGCAGATTTACAAAAAAAAAACCTTTGTAGGGTCCTTTTCCATTATGTGTTCAGCCAGAGACTTAGTCATATTCAGCTTGAAAAATTTCTTCTGATGAACTTTCCTTCAATACTAAATAATTTTTGACCTCCTAAACATAATTGCCCAATTAAATGATTTAAAATTTACTTCCTACTCAGTCCTGGCAGAGTTAGCAGCAGTGTTACTGGAATCTGCTTGCGCTTTGCTCCCTCCACCAATTGTGTCTGTTTCATTATTGACTTTTTCGTGTCTCTCAGCAGTCTGAGTAGCTGTGGCATCCCAATGCTTGGCTGTGCTTTGACTTCTGGTGTCTTGAGAAAAACAATTGTTGCATTTTTTGCTGAATAAACAAAATATAAATTTCTAAGGGGACCTTGCTACAACGAAATAGCTAATTACAACTTACATTGTGCTTGACCTTCTGCATCTTTGTTTCACATTATAACATGATAATTAAAATCGATCCTTATTTATGTTTTTTTCTTATTTTTATTTTTTTTTTTTTCCCCAAAAGATTAGCTCTTGTTTTCACTAAATATAGGAGTGGCAGAGCTAGGTAAGGTAAGCCTTATAATATTTTCCATTCTCATGTAATTGCCATGAAAATGATAATTCATGATGTGCAACTTTATCACAAGCTGTCAATTCCTCACTGCAACAACTCTTCATGATTCTAGTATAAGCTCATGTATGTCATAAATATGCTGGCAATGTCTTTGTTAGCCCACAACATGCCCAGACCCTTGCTTGCAAGGAGATCAGAATGGGCAGGTGTCCTAGGTGGACAGGTCCACCAGGTCTTAGGTGGAAAACTAACAGGTTTCTAACCAAAAGCTATGAAGTTTGAAAGATGATTCGAATTGGCTTCCTGCTCATCTTCCTTAAATCATAAAACTTCATTTCAGTTGACACCTTTGCCCAAAGTTACAAAATATCTCAAGTTATTCTCCTCTGTGACTGCAGGTGGGTCTCAATTGAGAGTGGTTTAGTGACTTATCACCCCCCAACCCAACCCACATTTTTTTTCCCAATCCCTATTTATAATTTCAAATTTCTATTCTTCTCCCACACAGCTCAATCTTCAACTTTCCCGTCCACCTACACACCTATTCACAGAATTATTTTAATTAAATGTTATTTCTGTATGAGGTTACTTACCACTTCTCCCAGCCTAATGTTCTCTTTCTAGGGCCTGTATAAAGGACTGACTCCAGTCATTTTCCTTTGCCACCCATCACTAATAGGAAGGCAACAGCAATGCACATGGGCTCATCTTGGCTTCCCTCGCGGCCAAATCCTTACATAAGTTTGAGGCTGTTTGACAGTCTGCAAATGCCACGGCAGGTCAAAATTCGCATCACTGCAGGCAGAAGTAGAGAGAGAACATTTTTGTTGCTAATTAGATCTGTGTTCAGGAACCCATTAGCAGTTCTTCCTTTTGGACTATTGGAAAATAAGTTAGACTGAGCTGAGGACTGATATATGGAAACTGTTACTTACATGTTGAGATACAATTTGCAGGTGTCCAGGATGAAACTTCGAAGCTATTAATAGGAAGATAGGATAGTTGCCTTAGTGATTCTGAGTTTCCTGGTATCTTTTATCTTACTATCTTAGTATCTTTTGAATTTAATATGAAAATTTCTTGTTAAAAGAAACCCTTTCCTATTATCTTTATTCTATGCTTTTATGATTTCTTTTAAAAATAAAATAGTGTTCTAAAATATATAAATTGCTTTAAAATATCTATTATTAATACCTTACAAGTGCTTTTAAAAAAGAATGTACCCTTGATGTCCAAAGTTTTGTGTACACTTAGAATACTATTTATATCACAGTTGTGTCTGAGTGCTAGACACTATTAAATACTGAACACACGTGAAAATTATTCATTAAAAACTACCTTTGCAATGGGCTTCCCTTAATATAATAGGGTTAGAATACATTATTGTTGGTGATTTTAGAAGGAAGTTCCTTAACTTTCTGGATTTTTACAATTTATTTCTGATGAACAAAATCCCTAACAGGCTAAAAGAAGCTGAAAGATCCTCAAATAGACCAATACGTGCCAAGAAATGTGGCACATTCTCACTTATGTGCTACATCATACAGGTCACAAAAGGTTTCTCATCCTAACCGTGCAAAAGTAAATCTGGTTTATGGAAGGTATCAGTCATTTTGTAGGTGGCATATTTCTGAGACGTGGTGTCTGTCCTAGTAGAGGATATATGTTCAGGCCACCTTCTATGTAAGTATTGCTTTCCCCTATCATCAAGTGTTTAATATCTCTATTGAAAATCTTTCAGGTAGCCAACAGAATCTCATCTCAATATCTCCACTTTCCATCAGCTAAATACTCCTAATGTTTTGGCCCCGATCTGGGTAGCTTTCTAATTTCATTGAGTTTTGATTTGACATGTTTCAGATACTGATTATGTAGACTGTGTTATTTTTAGAACAAACCACCTAGCATAATTTAGGAACTCATTATCTCTTCTTTATTAAGCTTACTTACATGCCTTATATTTTCCAGCCTTCTGTCTTCAGAGGCTGGAGAGGAGGGTTGACATTCCTAACTATAGAAACTATATAGTTTCATCTATACCCCTATCTTCTGCTAATAAGAAGAATACCTTGTCTTTATTGTAAGTGAAAGAAGATTCAACCTTTTATGCACCATGCAGATACTCATTTCTACTTAACACTTCACAGAGAGTTAACTTCATGGTTTGCATAGTCATTCCATAGGTAGGGAAGTAATCATTGGAATTTAGATGAATCTGTTTTATGTTTTACCATTTCAGGAGTGCTTTGTGCATACTCCTCCCTTCCTCTGTGAGCAGCTCTGAGTGCTCAGGTGTGTGTTCTTACTGCTGAGCTCAGAGGAGGAGACCTACCCAGCCTGGTGCTACGATCCCCATTTTTTTGCCACTGCCACAAGTTGTTGATTTGTCAAAAAGAATTGTTATTGATCATAATTTTCAAATGAAAAGTTAGGAACAGACTAGAGAAAGGTTTTGCTGGAAGTATTAATCCTTTGAGGACACTTGATAATGTCTTGCCTAACTCAAGGTAGCAATCAAATGTGGTATCTCCTGAACAGTTTTAAGTAAGTGTGGATATTCCATGCCAAATATTAGTTACAATTGGGATTTCTTTTTGTACAGAAATTGAAGAGGTGATAAATTTGTTGCTAAAAAGTCTCTGTACCTTCACCTTCTTCAGTTAAACTTCTGATAGTAATATCCAAATGTGTATTTAGGTCAATTTTTTTCATCAGGAAAAACAGTTTTTAGTGCTAAGGGCCATGAAAAGTTTGTATTCTTTATTTGTTTCAGCCTTATCTCTATAGTCACAGATACAATGTCCACTCTGCAGTATGGTAGAGGATGAGGAATCCACAGACTATCTGAGACTGATGTTAACACCGCAGAAGTGTAGCATGAGAGTGCAGTGTTGTCGCTGTACAAGCTTGTTGGTGCTGATGAATTACCTTGTCACAGAGATGTAACCAAGGTTATGAAATCGGACTGGGTTTCTTTCTTCATAGAGATGTCACCGTGACTGAAGGAGGATGTATGACATGCTGTGTTACTGCCCTAGGACCAGAATTTGTTGTCTGGATGCTTTGGTGCAGCTGAGGGACTAAGAGTTTTATATTGCTAGTTGCTGTCAGGGCACAAGGCAATCTGTGGTGCACTGTAGGGCTGCTGCAGTCTAATTCTGAATGCAAGAACACCCTTCTTGCTTCCTGTGAAACTTCTGGTGCTTCTACTGGATCGCGATTCTTTATACAATGGGAGCAGAGCTGTATTCCCTAGCACTCTTGCAAGGTATTTGAGCTAGAGAGTTTCAAAATACGAGACCTCAAATGATAAAGCTTCTTCTTTATATTATGCATTATTGTTAGGCTTTTAACATGGCAGAGGACTGTAATAAGCCTGAAATATTTGTGAATGTGATGCCACCGCTTAAATCCAGTGCGATTCTTTCTTTCTTGTTGAGTTTATAGAATGATCTTCTTTGAACATCTCGGGAATGATTGATTCATCCTTGTGACCATTTTGAGAGATGTTATTGAGTGACAATTACTGTTTTTTCCACTTTTGCAAGGAGGAACTCAAGTACAGATAGTTGAAATGACCTGCCCAAGGCAAATCTGCGACAGAATAGATTGCAGCAGCGGCCTGTCCTAAGTCCACGTGTCTAGACTGAGATGCTCTTCCTCTCGTAACAGAATGCTGTGGCTGAAAGTCATTTGGAATTGGTGCTTTTGGAGCATTGCGCATGAACATTGCAGTCTAAGCTTGGTTTGTGTGAACGTGATTCTTTAAGTGCATGAATAAGCAAAAATATTTGTAAGGTGCTCTTCTACTTAGGAAATACAAAAAAGAGAAAAAAAACTTAAAGAAAAACTCTGCAGCTAGTTGATCTGTAAGATATTCTGTGCAGAACATGTGAACCTAACATCCTTTCTCCTGCCCTAAACCCGCCTTGTGTTACATGAGGAGGGCAGGATCATGCCCGAGTTTCCAACAGAGCCGCAAACACCTTTTTTCCCTGTCCTGTGGCTTTTTCCTGTGATTTTCCTTTTGTGGGAGTTTGAGGCCTTTGATGGTTTGTTCAGAGGGGTTGGGGATTGTTTGTTCTTTGCCCTTTTAATTGGCCATAGCTCAGGTGGCTGGGGAGGAGGAGGGCTGAGGAAAAAGCCTTTACCCATCCGTGCCGAACACACCTGGGAAAAAATACCTCCTTGGAGAGCAAAGAAACATGTGCTGTCGGCATTGCCTGCCTTGCAGCTATGTTCAGCATACGCAGCAATGCTTCAGTTGGCCATAAATCTTGTAAGCTTGTGATTTTGCCTTCAATAACTCCTGTTTATCAGATTTGCCAGCTTGTATTGAAAAATACTTGCAAACAACACAGTGTAGTATTTGGGCAACGCATTAATCAGCTACTGTTTTCTGAAATACAGCTCTGCATATGCATAGTCATACTAACACTTAACACAGCACAAACACTGCCTGATTTGCTGTATTTTGTGTGGTTTTTTTTTCTTTTTTTTTTCTTTTTAATATCGAATATGTATTTACAGAAGCCATAGCTAAGTAACTGTTTTGATTCTTATACCATATTCTCTTCCATATATTGTTTTGTTGTGATATACCTTTGAATATTGCACAAAACCTAAAAAATATATTTACTCTTTATGAAAAATCCTTGTTTTATTTTGCAATACAATTTACAGCACAGTGTATATTTTGAGGCTATATTTTGAGAGATTTGTCTGTCTTGTGTCTAGTTATTCTCATAAGTGGGAAAAAGTAGTTTAACTTTGTGTTAATGTTTTTGTTTGTTAAAAATATGGGATCGTATACTAAAATGATTTTGAATTCAGGCAAAAAAATATATTTCCTAAACAACGGTAGCTAAATACCGTTCTGTATATAAGCTTTCAGTTTGATAAATAGTTACTTATGAGGTCGTAAATACTCGAGGTACAAAAGGTTAATGTAGTGTGAAAGGCTGTAAAACACAGCAAGCAACCTGCTAGATCATAATGATGCATTAGCACGTTCCAGTAGCAATGCTAGTAGCTTAGAAAATCTTTGCTTTGAATTTATTCTGTAGTACAAGAATGTAAAGTTGGAGAATCTCCAATGAGGAGTTGTGCTGCCTGAGAAGAAAAGAAAAAATATCTAAGTCATCTGCTCTTAAGTGTCCACTGCCTGAAAATGATAAAACGCTCTTTTTGGTGAATAGGTGTCTAATGCAATCTCTGAAGAGCATTTGTCATAGGCGTCATGTGTGTACTCCAAGTAAGCAATGAAATACAGTAATACTTGGTGATTTTTTGCTTTCAGTGTGTTTGTAGGTTTCTGTGAGATAAAGCAAGCAATAATACCTAAAAGGAAAAAAGTGTTATAAATACTGGAAAGCAATTTATTTTTTAGAAAGAAGAGAAATACGGTGCTAAATTCAAAATTGATAATTTACTGAACGATGAAATTCACCTTATAAACTGTAGTTTTTCTCAGTTTTAGATGTGTACTATGGCTTATACTAGTGTCCAATATGCTGATGCAGCTAGTATTTCTCATTTAAAATCTACCCAGGTAAAGAATTAATTTTGCCTTGATGATCATTACTTTTTATTGAAGCAAATTACTTCATATTCCAATATCAGTGCTTATGACAGATTAGTTTGACTTTAATTATAATCTTCAGTCAGTTCCACCATTTCCAGGGAAGTGCCATGTCTTGCACTAGCTATATGGAAGCAGTTGATAAAATACAAAAGTGAGTATAGAAAATCTTCTGTTTGCAGAGTATTGGTATTTGCTTTAAGTCAGCTCTGCTGCATGGTTACAAAAGAAGTATCAACATATCCTGTTTTTAAGATTTAATTTAGAAGTTGATAATGTTGGAATTGTGCAAATATTTCTTTAGGCCGTATCTATCACATGCTATTTTTAACAAAAGACTACATATGAATATGCAGAGATCACCATAAGTAGATTTTGCTGTGGTAGAAATAGCGTATTCCTTACGGAACACCTGGACATGAAAGAACGGAAAGTGAGATAGATATTTTATAAAAACCTTCATAACATCTCTGAAAATAATATACTCTCTAATAAATTTTGAGGTGGATTATTTTATTTGGTAACAATTGGTCAAGCCAGGAATCCCAGCATCAAAACCCCGGTAGACCAGTATATCAAGTTACTGATATATGACTCAATATTGTCAAGCGATGCTTTATATTACAAAATACAGGATTTTGATAATAATACAAGAAAAGTAATATATATTACTGAACTTGTATATTAGTTTATGAGTCTTTCTGCACCATCCTTCTGGGCAGAATTTTTTTTTTGGGGTGGGTGGCATTTTTTTTTGTTTGTTTTTCTTGGTTCTCTTTTTATAATATTCTCAGAGTCTCTATTATTTTAAAGCAGCCAGAGCTGCTTTCTGATTGAATGACAAGCTGTACATTTTGTTAGTGCCTGTTCCTTTTCTTTTGAGTTAAATACCCTCGTCATCCTGCAATAATCATGGATATTCTTAGAATTGTCATGAAAGACCTTAATTAACCTTTTTTTTTATGAGGAAATTTGAAAAAAATCAGTGGTGTGGTTTCCAATTTAATGCATGCACCCAACAATTTCTATTAGAGGCTCTTCACATGAGTAAGTCAGATGAGACAGAACTGCTCATCTTCAGCTCACAATTCATTTTCTTTCACTTGAAATGTTCACCTGACATTCTAATTGGAAAAGTCCCGAGCGCATGCGTTAATAAATATATATTCTTCATGAATTTATATAATCTCATAACTACAGTCATTAAAACATATTGGATGACTATGTAAATAGCTACAGGAATTTCAAATTGTACTTACCACTTTTGATTCTCATTCTTTTATCTGTTTTTCTCTTTCACTTTTGTTTTAAGAAAAAAATCTCTCTAGACTTTGAGTGGTCAAGAGATGTCCAGTCTTCTGGAGCAGATTCATTACAGAGAGGAAAATGAGCAGACAGTAAAGGTTATAATTTACAACTTTAGTTCCATTTTCCAAAGTCTGACAAAGAGCAATTTTGACAGCATTTCCTTTATGAGTAGAGGAAAGGAGATGTTACGAAAGGAGATGATACAAGGTGTAAATGCAACTCGTGCCATATTTCTAGTAGGTATTCTACTCTCTTATGCTTTTCTATGTGTTGATTCAGTTTAAGCATTCTGAAGCTTAAACTGAAGCTATATTTATTATAAAAAATTATTCTAATTCTGAAGCTATATTTATTATAATATTTTATAATTATAGTATATGCGAAGCTATATTTCTTATAGTAGCCCTTATATAGAGAGATATAATTCATTTTTTCTTAGAGGTTCACTTCCCATAACTTTTTACTGTCTTCCTCATAGAAGTGACTGTGTTTTATCAAGATAAAAACAAACAACAAAAAAGCTGCTTTAGTTTATCCTAAGTAAAATTCATTTAAAAATTTTAAAAAGTTATTTAGTTATTTCCTGCTGCTGTGTGATCCAGCACCAATTTCCCCCAGTTTTGTATCCTCTGCAAACAGGATCAGTTTGAGACCTCAAGAGAAGGTGAAGCTCTTCTGTAATACCGACTATTGGTGCAGAGCTGGGAAGTCTGCTGCTGCTTCCTGAAGTGAACTATGCAGAAACAGGCACTCCTGCCCAGAGTATGTGACACAGGCACCTAGCTCTTTCAAGCTAGTAAATCATTAGGTTATTCTGCAACATTGGGCAGAGAAATGAGACAGTGAGAGACCTGGCTATTTAGGGTGCCTATATAGTCTATAGGAACAGACTCTGTAGGCTGATTGAAACTTCTGACAAGTGAAATGTCTCTGCATATTTCTGTCTCTTTCTATTGACTACACAGAGAACCTTGAGAAACTCTGCTTTTAACATAGGAACATCAATTTAAGGAGCTGGACCTAGGCCAGGTCTGAAAATGTAGAGCATTATGTCTTGTACTTTGAACAGCAATTACCTAACACCTCCGCTATGACAATTTTCAGCAACTTCTGAAAGAACTGGGGACTCATGTAGACAAAAAAAGAGAGAGGAGGGGGGAAAAAATATCAAGATATTTTCAGATAGAAATGAGGAATACAAAACTCAAGACAAACTGCCTCTTATAGGAATTAAGACAAATCTGTTCAGAATTTCTGTGGCCATAGCTGATTCTTTACTATATGAAGTCAGTTGTTAGAGGACTACTGGAATTTTTATTTTAAAAAGAAAGTTGGGAAGAAAAGGATCTACAGCTTCATAAATTTTGAAATAATAGTGTGGACTTCTGTTGTGCAGGGAAGCTGTCCTGTGTCCCCATCCTTGACAATTAGGATGCAGAGGTGCTGTGAAAAAATCATGGTTGATATTTACCCAGGCTGAAAACAGTTGTGATACAGTTTGTGAAGGGTCTCTTGAAGTTGCTTGCCACGTTCAAGGAGCAAGAAAAGACCAGCTAATACCATGGGCATGTTCTGTAAGTCATGTACAGACGTACACACTGGCCAGTGTGATCGCAGAACCTCAGCCTGTTTTGTTGTTCCGCTTCCATCACAGCATATTCCTCCCAATTCTCTCCCATCCTTCCCCTTTTGCTGGGGAGCTCTGGAGAGCTTGGTCGAAACAGCAAAAGGAAAACTCCTGCATGGCCTTTACTAGTGTAACCACCGTCTTTGGTCTTTTCTGGAGGAAGCAGCACTCCAGGCTGAAGTGGTGTCTGGAATGCTAGTCCACACTGCTGAGTTTGACGCAGGAGATGTTGTAATGTACCTGACCGGTTGTGCTGCGTTTTCTAGCCCATGGGTAAAGCACAGAGAAGTTACTGAAGTTGCTTCTCAGTCCTTCCTTCAGCACAACTTTTCTAATTTACCACTGTAATTACAGTTAGCAGTTTTTCTTCAGCAGGGTGCCTGTTGCGTAACAGTGAGAGGAGGAATAATTTCCAGGCGCACCCGTTCCTTTTATGTTTCCTCTCACACACACTCTTTTTTATTAATTTTCAAAATAATACAAGATGGATAATCTTTTCATTTTATGTTTAAATACCCAAATAAAGAGATTTTGAGGAAAAAAAAAAAACTACTTTGGGGTTAAGACAGATACTGTTGAGATAGCTTTTTGATGTTGCAGTTTTATTAAATCTGTCATGGTTGACATGAGTAAAAATATCATAGAATGGATCTAAATACTTAAGGATTGATTCATATAGTTGATTTTAGGTAATTTTAGTCTGTTTTGTTTGGTTCATTCATACACAGATTTATCATTGCCAAAGAGTAGACTCCAACAGTTCTTTGCCTCTCTGCAAACTTGAGATTAGTGATTGAAATAGTCCAAATTGTTTGAGAATTTTTTGCCTGGTGATTTTGCCATATAGATGTCAGGTGAAAATAGATCTTGATTATAAAATTTCTGTTTGTTTTTGCTGTTTTGCTTGCGGGTAAGTAAGGGGGGAAAAGGTTTGTTAGAAAGCTGTGGAGAGAAATAGGGTAATGTAGGAAAGAGATATAAATTGTCAGTACCGATTGTCCTGATTGCTGTTAGAGAATGATTTCTTTGGTCCCTTTCCTGGATCTTTGTCTTCTCCAGGGAAGGAAAACATTGTTTCAAGGAAATCTCGAGCTCTGTCTTCCACTTCTTGAATCAGTGTGTCCTGAAACTTGAGTATCCATAACCAGGGTCATTGCCTGATCCTGCAGTAAGAGCTTCATCCATGAAGATCTGTACTAGCAGAATTCATCATAAGATCAAGAAAATTTCATCATAAAACCAGAGTTATAGAGATTTGGGATGTTTTAGTCCCTCTTTGAATTCTTTAAATCAGTTGAGCCTCATTATTTTTTTAAGTGGGAGAAAGGAATGAATATCATATATTTTCTAAATCTTTCAATCGTGTCCCACGTTAGTGAAGAAAATACATTAGATTAGCCATGAAGAGAAGGAGAAATGCTTCTGATTTATTGTACACATAACATTCTGTTATGTGTCCTTCCCTTATTTTGGTTAAAGATAATAGAAAACGTCAGGGATGCTCCGCTAACAGTGGGACTGCAGTCTGGTGTCCTATGGAAAGGATAGAAAGCATCAGACAGTCGCAGCCTTAGACGTGCTTTTACATTCAGAGTGTTGCAGGTCTTCTGAACTGATGCTTGCATTTTGCTGCACCATACTACGATGTGAGAGAACCAAACAAAACCAGTAAGAGAAATAAAGGCAGCTATTTTTTTTCATAGAGTGTCAGTAAAGTCTAGAACTTCACCTAAGCTTGAAAAATTACTGTGCTGCCTAGGAACAGAACTGCTCTTTGTTACATCCATGTATGATATCTCTGCATAAAAAGATCTCTGTGATTTGGAAAATGTTTATTTTAGTGAGGTAGGGAACCTTCCAATTCTGCCGTGTTTCAGAGGGTTCAAGCACTGACCCCTTGGGCTAATACATGCAAGTGCGCAAATGGAAAATCACAGCAGGAATTCAGGCGAGGGTGATGGGTCAAGCAATGAAAACCTTTTATCATGTTGTCACCTTCTTTGCCTTTTCACGCGCTCGCAGTGTAGCAATCAGCCGTCCCCGCTCAGCATGGGGCTCTGCTGCCACAAGTTCACCCAGCAGTTGGTTGTGTCAACACCGCTCCTGCAGCAAGCGGCTCCGCACGCGTGGCAGGAGCATCCGTCACAGGGGGATTCCGGGAACGCGACGGCATTGATTTCAGCCGAGGGTAAACTCGGCTTTTTAAACAACTCGGCAAACCCTGCCAGCGTTCGAGCTGCAGACACCTCATATCCGCGTAAAGAAAATAGTGTCCTTTGAAACCGTGTGTTGTAGTGTTTTGTTAATGAATTTGCATTGGGACAAACATGGTAATATGTCACAATACTACTGGATACGGAATGTAATTTTATATGAGGTAAAGCCATGATTTCAAAATATTTTTTTCCGGATAGAGTCTATTACTAAAAAAAAAAGATTTAAAAAGCTTTATTGCAGTTTTGCAGCTTTTTATAAGGGATAATACTTAAAGGAATTTTAAAGGTAATTTAAACATGGAATAAATGAATCTAATTCTGGCTTATAGCATCAATCTATATTATTTGTGCACGAATAAATGACCACAGGTAAAAAGTGCAATTCTCTTCCTGTATACTGAGCTGTGTCATTTTGTGAAACACATCTTCATATCTTAAAGTTGTGATAATCATCTTTGTAGAGATCATTTAGGGAGAATGAGTGGATTTGCAGAAACCAAATTATTGCTGTGAATTTCTTATCATTTGAAAAGTTTTGATCTCAACCAGCAGATATTAACACGCGATGAATATTTGGGCTGTGTCCTGAGTTATTTCCAACATGTGCTTTCAAAATGTGACATGCTGGAAAGTGAAGATTATCATGTCTGTCATTGGAAATATCATGTCTATTAGGCATATTTATCTGTAAGCTATACAAAGGGATTCTATATTTGTTCACCTATTTTAGCCCCGTTGAATTCACCTTAGTTGTTTGCCGGTACATGTTTTTAGCAGGAGGTGTGTATTTTTGGATACACAAAATGTGTCCCATCCATTCCCCATTAGGACACTCTGAGGAGCATGTTCTACTCTCACTTTATGTAATTTACCTGCAAAACTCCACAGAAGTCCTTTTCAGTGATCTGGATGTGTGATGGTTTCTCACGTCCCACAAAAGGAGCAGTCTCATCCTCTACTTCTCTATTTCCCAACCTCATTTGGATGTTTCTGCCCCTTCTTTGGGTAGTGGATTGGTAACAGTACCTGGTTGTCAGTTCTGACAACCAGGCTCTGTCGTCTATCAGCTCTGACCCAAGGCTTAATCTACATGAGTGTTGTAGTAAACATGGAGGGGTGGAAGGAAACCAAGTCTTGAGGTAGCAAGAAAGGCAGGACTTTGTGGTATGTGCATGGTTGAAGCTCAAACTCCTCAAGAAGCTGCACTATGAGCTTTCTGTTTCTGCTTAGGCATCCAAGAGGAGAATTCTCATCATTGAGGAAAGCACTGAGATGAATGTAGGTAATGAATGTGTCTAGTAATTTGTAGGCATAAATAATGTGTCTTGTAATTTGTAGGCATAAATAATGTGAGCAAGTATTTTTTTAGCAATGAGGTTTCCTCATAATTTTTTGATAGTGTAGTACTTGTTTATCAGTTTATCAGATTTATTGTTTTCTAGATTTCTTATTTGCACAAGTTTGTGCAATAGTAAGCTATACCACCCATTCAAATGACAAAACTTTAAAACAATTCCACTCAAAATTTCTATGCTTACTTTCATAATACTGTTCTGTGCATTCTCATTTGTTTCCTTTTTAGAAGAGTCTCTCAAGTGTTGAAACAAAGTTATTTTTGAATGTTTCATAGTTCCTGTTATTAAAATTCTTTGGAAGAGCTGCAAGGCTTACATCAGAATTAGCTGGGTTCTGACTGCTCTGCGATGAAGGAGGCATAATGAAAATAATTTAAAGTTTCATCATGTCTCTGTAACACTTTTGGTATCACTGTTTAACATCTTTTTGTTTGGATTAAACTAACGTTTCTGTCCTTTAACCAGTCAAATGTTCCTTAGTATACCCACTTAGATCTTTTTCCTTTTTTGAAGGATTAAAAATGAGGATTTAAAAAAAATTACCCAGGATGATATGAAAATAGTTTAGCTTTTGTAGGCATAGCATGAATTTTTAAAAATGTGTGTGGAATATGTACACTTCCTTGACTGATGGAGCCAGAAGGCAGGTGATTAGGGAATGATTTTGTTAATTGTTGCTATAGTATTCATAGATGGAATAAGTAGATGGTCAGAAATAGTTATTGAATTGATGCTAACGATAAATAATGCATTCAGAAACCTCCTATAATTCCTTCTCTTATTACATGTTATTGATACCTTGTGATGTCAGCTGAGTGTCCTTAATTGAACTTGGCAACTGAACTTGCTTAGTGATTCTAAACTTTCTAGAAAGCTTTCACGAACATTCTTTTGAAAATCTACTGCTTATAGTGGCAAATGTTGCCTAAGTTTTAAGACAACACATTCAGTAGCTAAAATATTTATAGATTCTGGTATTTCAGTGCAAACAACATGATTCATACGCTGTTCTGTAATATCCCGCTGACTATTTTAGCAGAAAAAAATGATGAGCCAGCAATGTGGATGTAAAACGCTATAAAAGGAATATATATTTCATGTTGTTAAGGAAGATAGATTGGGGAAATAATTAATCTAGCCAAGTAATTAATAACTTTTGGTTGCCCTGCAGTACCAGAGGCTTAAGAAAACTGTCTTGCTGTTCCTATCTGTCCTCAGAATTAATGATCTCTTATTCAGGCTGCTGGCCTTCTGCGCATAAGCTATCGCATAACGGTGCTTTCTCGTAGCCGCTGGTGTCAGCATCCAGAAGGCATCCACCTCGAAATGAAAGAAGTAATCAGCACTGCTGTTGAGTCCTCAGCCTGGAACAATACCCAAGAGTCTGATGCCCCAAACCATATTCACAGTAGACACCATATAAAATGCCAATGTGAAGCACAAAATTATTCAGGTTCCTTTTCATTTGTTTGTAAATCGGATTAAGGGAGTCTACCCACACCAGGTTATAGTAGTACTGAAACAAATGGCCCAGGTATAGTTAACCATCATGTTGTC
The DNA here is from genome assembly GCA_034781795.1 of Crypturellus tataupa. Classification (NCBI taxonomy): domain Eukaryota; kingdom Metazoa; phylum Chordata; class Aves; order Tinamiformes; family Tinamidae; genus Crypturellus; species Crypturellus tataupa. The sequence continues at coordinate 3,507,460 of JAWLRI010000217.1, read as the reverse complement.
TTCCTGGTAAGAAACTGTATTCATGTGAATTATGAATGATCAAGGATCCCACCCATGCAGTATTCCAGAGAGCAGGTGGCTGTGTCATACTTGGAAAAGAAAAAAAAAGGGGGGGGGGAAATGGATGCTTATACTAGACATAGTACAAGACTTTATAGAGACTGTTCTGGCATCTGTGGGAGAAGAATAGTGTACTTTATTGTTGTATTTTGATGGAAAGGGGTTTTTAATACAATAAAAATACTTTCATTATTTTGTTAGAATTCTAAACTAGCTTACAAAGAAAGGTGCCTACTGCTTGTCTTTTTTCTTCCCTCTATTTGAGTGCCATTCTTCATGAAGCAATAGCTTCCATAGGAAGCACCATTTCAGGAACAAATCTGTTTGTTCTTCCTTCTGTTTGTCCTTATAAAATAATAGGGCTTTCTGCTCCGTCCAGTTTTGATGATTAGAGTGTCCTTGGGTCACCAGGATGCAATGCAGCTCTCCAGCTATGAGAATGTACCTCACAATTTGTCTCTATTTTGAAACATGTCTTTTATTAAGTGAGAGTAGTAGGGACAAGTGAGTGTTTGCCAGTAGCGAAATGGAACTGAGAACTGCAGTTAAGACACTAATAATAAACGTGTCAGGAGCCAGCGTGACGATGCAGGGCTCCAGAACAGGGACGAGGGGTCCTGTAGAGTGGAGACATCTTCTTCTGTGTGTTTCTGTTCAGAACCATCACAAGAAACGGTGACAAAGTATTCGCTCTGGTCCTCGTTTTGATGTGGAGCTTTGGATAGTAAAGCTTTGACCCAGACAAACTGAAAAAAAGAAAAGAAAATCCACTGCTAAGAAGAGGGTCAAAGTTCCCTCTGGTTTAGAAATCTGGCTATCTGGTCTTCAGTGCCAGTATCTCTGAAGCCTAAAGTAAGAAATACTCGTGATTATTCATGATGCAGTCATGATTGTGCTGTTACATTTCTTTGTACACACCTCGATGTACACCGATCAGTCAAGGAGCACAAAGAACAAAGCACACTGTCTCCAGATATAAATTCTTAAAGGGTAGCTTGATGCGGCCTGAGAGTTGCATATGTTTCAGTATGAGATGCTAAAACAAAATAATTTTTATTTTTAAAACTCAAGAAAAAATCTCACAGGTAATATCTTTAAAAGAATGGGACTTCATATGAATCTTTATTCATGAGAAAAGGATAACAGAGATGCAGCTGACAAGAAAAGGCACTGATACCTCTCCTGGTAATGTTCATCACACTTGTAAAAGAACGGTGATAAAAGCCAACATTTGTGCTCCTTTGTGTAAAAATTTATGTACAAAAACATCTATCTGCAGAGATAATTCCTTTCCCCTTCAATTACAGTGCGTATTAAAAGCAAATTCCAGGGCTCAGGCTCTTCAGAATACAAATGTATCAAACCAATATGATTAATGATGAGTTAATCAGTATTTTTTTAAGAAAACAGAAAAGATGCAAGCCTTTCTGCACCTGTCAATACCCTGGTGGGTAGTGTATTTGCAAAGCAGTATATTTACTGTTTTAAAAAGTAGCAAATGCAGTTTTAAATTATTTTCTTTACACAGTTTCGAATAGAAAATAACTGTTCAGAATCGGTCCCCAAGTTAAGCAGAGAATGTGCAATATTATCTAAGAAAAGTATGAATTTGGTTCACTGTGCATGATTTTTCAGTTCTGTGTACACATTCAGTGTGGTTACATTTTTGCTCAGGCCACGCGCATTCTTTTTTCCCTGAACTTTTCTCGATTGCTTTTTTTTATCAGGTTTACAAATCAAATCAAAGAGGTATATTGCAGAGCTCTCTGATATTATTTTTTGCGCTTATAGCACAATGTATTGAATTATGCTTGCTCATGTACTGCTGCCGCTATTCTCTGCAGATTGAGAGAGAATGACTGTGGGGGCTGTAAATTCACTTGGCTTCCAGCGCCACTGGTTAAATCAAGAGCCCTATTCAAGCTAGAGAAGAGACAGAGCAAGTGTTCATTACACAAATCAATTTGGTCAAAAGTACAGCACAGTGGGTACTCAACCATTGCTCACATAATATTGTCAGCTTAATCAAATAATGCCTAGAAGACATTCACAAGCTCTTTCTTGCTGAGAAATAACTTGATTGGTATAGCAGGAAAAAAAAATGTGGCTTTTCAAATGAGCATTTTTTTCATTTAAAACCCTTAAGAGCATTATCCATATATTGTACATGGAACGCATCAAACACAGCATATTATTAAGTTTGCCATTGAGTAGATTCTTTTAAAATAATCGATTGCTTTTTTTCTCTTTTTTTTTATCCCTTCTGTAAATAGGCAATCTAACTGTACATCAGTTTAAGCTGTTTTTCCTCTAAACTTAAAGTATGTACTCTAAGCTTAAAGTATGTAAGTATGTAAGTATGTAAGTAAGTATATACTCTAAGCTTAAAGTATGTAACTGTTCCGTGTTTTCCCACAGATTATTGATGAATAATCAAGACAACGGGGAGTTTTTCAGGTTACCTTAATCCAGCATATTCTCTATTTGACCAGGAAGAGGTTTAGGTCAATGGTATCCCCGCTGCTTGTGTCAACTTACTCCTAAAAAGCTTACCAATGCCAATATTCATATTCAATCTGAATAACATTGGCCAATATTATTCCAATATTCCTTTCCTAGTGGCACGCAAACAGCTGTGATATGACAGAGTGTCGTTACCTTTAAAATGGAGTTGGAGGGTCAAGGTTTCAGTTTTGTCCCCACCACCAGAGTGCTGCAGCAAATGAACAAGATCAGGTCACTGGTTATACCTCAGTGGAAAGGAACAGAGAGAAAAGAGAACAGGGACTGCTCCAGTTTAAGAAAGGCTGAAGACAGACAGACTGCGTTTTTTATAAGGGATGGAAAGGGATAGGGAAAGTATATGTTTCCTGGGAAGGAGAATGGGATTGTTTTTTCTGATCAAGTACAACGCACGTAGCCTTTTCAGAATTGAGTAACTGAATGTTTTATTCATATGGTGTCTTTGCCACAAAGACACCATATTAGGCATGGGAGAAGGTACCAGTAGACCTTTCGGGAACAACTTGGAACATGGGTGTATGGTAGAGATGGATGAAAGCTTTAAGCATGTATTTCTTGCCCCTGAAAAAGAGTTCTGGGTGAAATACTTACCAAATCTGGATCAGTAACAAAGGCAGACTTTCACCTTAAAAAAAAGGGAATGAAATTTTCTCCAAAGAAGAAATTTATCCAAAATCAGCATCAGGTTTTTCAGTTTTATTCAGAGATGTGCATATATTGGATGAGATTGGGTAGGGGTCAAGTGACAAGAGTATTATCAAAGCAAACCAGCAAAAAATAATAATAGCATGACACTGGGTCATAAAATAGAGAGGAATGCTTATGCTCTGGAATGATAAATTAAAATTGACATATGAAGACGCATTTCATGGCAGAAATGTAAGCATGCCTCACACGATTTTCTCTGAATGATTTTCTTTGAATGTTGTCCATAGCTAAATTAAATTTCACCAAGATTAAACTTGTTTAGCTCAGATATATCGATTGGGTTAGAAATTATTATGGAAAATTGAGCATCTCAATTGTGTATGAAATACTTCTAAATGCAATCAACAGTTCTTAAGAGATTCAAGTTTCAGCAACTTATTTTAACATTTATGACATACAATAGTGCTGAAATCCTGCAATTGTATACTAATATCCATAGTAATTTTTTTTTTTTTTACATAAATAAGATTTTGTAGATGTGTCTGCAATTTTATAGTAAATGGGATGCCAAAGTGTTCATTCTGTTGTTCTCTCTAGACAGTACTCATCAATAATCTGCTAAAATATGTAACTGTTTATTAGGATTTTTAAATTAGAATTGCATTCCCAGTGGAACCAGAGAAAAATCGTGCAGCAAATGAGTGGAAATGACCTTTCAGTGAAGATGACAAATGACATCTTAAACCTCAGAACTAAAACCTAACCTGATACAGTCCTGACTGACGTGCATAGGAAAAAGCCAATCTGTAGTAATTTTCAAGGGTGGCTGAGAACCTGCAGTTACCATTGATTTCTTTAGGCACTAAGAGTCTGTATTATCTGTGCTTTCAGCCCCCAGTACATTAGTCACTGACTACTTGGTTTACCTGTTTAAAAGAAAAACGTCTTTTAAAATGATTTGAACTGTCACACATTGGATTTTTTTAATCCTTGACAGTTATGAATCATGACGCAGGACTCAGGAGACCTGGCGACGATTAGGAACTTTGCAGTCTCATTTAAATTTGATGATACCTCAGATTTTGAACATGGAAGGAAGCAGACTGTTTGGGGGTATTTAATGATACTGTGTAATATTCTATGTGCCACTATGTTCGCGTGGCCAGTTTGTCCACATTGCATTCACATTACTGTGACCAATTACATCATAAGAGATGGGCATAAGGTGCCATGAAAAGTTGAAAATCTCATCTCAATCATGAAAATTCATTCTTGGAAAAACCTTAGGTCACAGAAAATAAGGTTGTTTATCTTGATTAAGAAGAGCAAAAGAGAATTGTGTCCTCACAACTTAAGGGGTCCCATATCTAAGGTCCCATTTGAGGTAGGATGGAGACCCTGAAAAGCATCTAGATAAGTGTGAAAAGAAAAAAGGAGCCTCTTTAGTCTGAAAATTACTGTGGGCACCCTCACCAGCTGGTAAGATTCAGTGGATAAGACTTTTTGTGGACTGTTGGATGGTTTCTGCTTGGGATGTGCTGCTGATGAGTTTGGTCCTTGTGTGGGCAAAAAGCAATCACAAAAGAGACTCTTCTCATCACGAATCTAGCCAGACTGGCAATCCTGGTGGATAATACCAGGATAGAAAGAGCCTTGTGAGGAAATGTGAAATTAGACGATGGAAGAAAGGGTAACAGCATGGTTTGCTATGACTTGATCCTTCACTGTAGAAATCAGCTTCAGGTCAAGTGAGGAGTACAATAATTTCCTAAATGAGGAGTACAGTAATTTCCTAAATGAGGAGTACAATAATTGCCTAAGTGCTAGAAAAAGTTGTCAGCCTCAAAGAGGAGAAGAGGGGGGAAAAAAATCAGGTAAACTGCATTGTTTAGTTTGAGTGTGTCTAATACACTTCATTCCAAGATGCTTAAAGATTTTCTGATGAAACATGAGCCGTTAATGTCTCTTTCTTAACTCCTGGAGAAGCAAGCAGGAGCTACTGAAGAACTGGAATGGATTAAATAGGAGGGAGAGAGAAATGCTGTTTATATACGCCAAAGTAATGTGCTGCCATCTCGGTTCAATCCTGGGAAAAATGTGGAACAAGTGTATGTGCCCTGCATTTTAGACCCCTGTAAGTACAAGAAGCACAAAAATGACAGTGTTAACGGGGTAACAAGGGAGGTGTCCAAAGATGTTTATTTCTACAGAGGCCTTGTGGCCAACAGAAAAGCCTTAGCTATTATAGTTCACTTTTAATAAAGCTTTGATTTTTAACATGCAGGGAGTGAGGCCTGACCCTGTGCGGAGGAGCCACTGAGTCCCTTGATTTTGATGCCATGATTTTGCCTGAGTGACTTGTTTATTTTGTCCTGAGCTATGCAGTGACCTAGAAAGCGATATATTTAGGATGAAATTCAAGCAATTCTGGTTGCGCTTTTTAGTATTTACTCTTGTCAATGGTTTTGGGTACATGAATACCCTAGTGGTAGTGTCTAGTTTAGTATTTTGGCTGAAACAGCATAAATGCTATGCCTATAGATGACAACCTTGCTTTTACAAGAAAAATCGAGCTCTTTCTAGCATATTTTGCGCCTCCTTCCAAGCAGACGTCCCCGTTCCTGCCCGCGTAGCCTGGTGGGCTGACACACGTGGAGGGCCCTGATTGACAGCAGTAAATCTGAGGCCCTTTGGTGACAGCAGAGGATTTATATCTCGCTAGCGAGAGCTCGTGTGTGTTTCCTATCTGACTGCCAAGAGGTGTTTTTGACTTATCTATCTTTCCGGGAAGATACATGTCAATGAGACGACTCATGTTGCTGAACAACCTGGAATAGTTTATTGCCTGTGTGGATATGTGATAAATGCGTAACTATCTTTTTAATCAGTTTTCTTAGCTAAACCTGGTTATTACGCTTGAGGTTTGGAAACTTTCTTTTGTTAAGCTGACTGTAGGGTGATATTTTTTCCTATCATTTTCCCCAGTGAGGATTTTAGATCTGCAAGCAGAATGGTTTTGAGGTAGTTTGTTCAGAAGGGGCGATAGCAGATAGTTGATCCCAATTGTCAAGTGTTTAGTATAGTTGGTTCACGAAATGAGATCTTTTCACGCCTGTTATTCACTGCCTTTTGAAGTTATGACTTTTTGATATGTGAAGGTAACTAACGCAAGTTAGCAGAATTGATGGTCGTATGGAAAAATTATGCAGATTATACTGCTATTTGTGGCATTGCTGTTTGATTTTTTTTTAGTATAAAGCATACTAATTTGCTTGATTTTCATAGGACAGAGTGTTGACTGCAGACTTAGTGGGTAAGGACCTGTGCTGACTGCAAAAAGGACTGCAAAAATCATCTACATACCAGCTCTGAATCAGTTTTAAATATCAGACTAAGTTTTTTTGTGTTGTTACAATATTAGCAACAGTGGTCCTCAAGGAAAATATTCTCTTGAAACGTATTAGTTTTAGATGTCAAAGCAAGAGGTTACCATGGAACATGTTTCTGTCTTGTAGCACTTATATCACTTAAACCTCTAGACGTTTTTAAGTGTTAATGGCTGAGTTGTGTAGTGTTGCCTACATGTTGGCGAGGGCCAGAGGAAGGGGATCCAGACTCATAGTTTTAGGTTGAAACCTAACCTGTTCCTGATTCCTTGTTCCGATCACTGGAAACATCTTCTTTAGTTCATACAATGGCTTGTACTCATATACGAGATGTGTCATGTGAAATGTGGGCACCACTGGCCAACTGAGGCTTCTGGAGGGGCCTTAGGATGTTGGATTCAATGGAGGTGCAGGGCTGGCTGTTTTCTTTGGTAAAAACTTGCTCCCTTTCACCAAATTAAACAAATTGGGCCAAATTGGCAGAGCTGCACTCTACATTGGGTTATTTCAGAGGATTCAGAAACAAATAAAGCCTCCAAATTGTCTATTTGTTACATGGGTTCACATCAGTGATCCGGTTTGAATGCTGCAGCTGCTTGTATATACTATGTATTTCTTGGCACTCATTTTTTGTAAGGTAATCTTGGCCCAGGAAGTGTACAGGAAATAAAGGAGATTTAATAAAGGAAAAAAAGATTTGTGCATAATATTTGAGAACACTTGTCTTTACTAGGGATGATAGTGTTGAACTTACCTTGCTGGTGTTGCCTTTGATGTAGTTATCTCTGGTGTAAATAATTTATTCTGTTTAAGTTTTTTGCTTCCCTCTGAACAGGAGTATTGGTTCTAAACCTGTGTGATAAGGTTTATATTATTTAACCATTTTTATTTTGTTTATTCTTTTCTTGTGAAATTAATTTGGTACTAGCAGGAAACTAAGACTTCATGATTTTAGCAAAACGACAACAGCAAAAAAAGACTGACCAAACTAATGATAGAACCCTGGGGAAAATTGATATTTGAAAGATTAATGTGATCAGAAAGGAAGAGAGAGGATAGAGAGAACAGACTAACAGCTTCATTGACTTAATTTATTTCTTCTTCTTTCCAAATCCCCTTTATCAGTGCAAAGGAAAGTAATAGTGATGCTGGTTTTGCCTACCTATGCGAAATCTTTCTCAAGTGAATGTATGTGCTGTACATACAGTGATTAATTAGATGGTGTACAATCTCATTAAAGAAAAGAGCCAAAGAATTCCTGTAAAATATCGAGCTGTGATGGTTAGTTATACAATTCAGATGAATGGCATATTTTTTCCCTAATCTCTGAAATTTCTAAGTTTTTAATTTCCTCATCTTTGTAATATTGTTTGGTAAATTTTAAACTGCAATGTACTTCAATAAGAAGTTAACATTTCAAAACAGGGCAGCTGCATCCCTCTAAGAGGTACTACGATGTGTTCTTATTTTAGTGAGAAAGAAAATCTGTAGAACTTTGTTTCTGGATTTTACTTTTATATTGGGCAGCTCTCACCACTAGTTGTACTTTTGTTCCCTTTCACAACTTAAGACCTTTTCCATAATGGTGACCATTTATGTAGAGAAAATGACCCCCCGATGCCCGCTAGCACTGCTGGCGAAATGGCAACCAGGGTGTGATGTGTTACCCACCTCTGTGGCCTCTGGCTGGACGTACTCATCTCGCATGAGAATGTGCAGATTGCGACTGCAAGCGGGCTCTTATCTGGACAAGGAGATTCAGCTTTTTTTCGCAAAATCTGATAGAAGATTAAAGAGGTTCCAACACTCTTATAATACCAAGAGGCGATTTATTCCTTATTTAAAGTCTTGAACTCTAAGAAAATCTACACTGAAAATAATCCTTGGATGTGCCTGGTTTGTTCCAGTGTTCCAAACTCATGACAAAAAAAAATCAGGAAAAAATTGTACTCCTGAGAGATACAGAAATGGATTTGAAAAATGAAATCATTTTCTATTTTAGCTTCTGAAAATCTTTGGTAACTTTAAGTATTTTTAACTCCTTTGCATTATTATTTGAGAAAGTACCCCGACTTTATTTAAATTAAAAATATACAGAATAATGTAGTGTGCTTTATTTTGTTTTACCCCTTTAGCAGACAGATGATGCAGCACAGACTGACGGCCAGCAACAGACACAATCCTCCGAAAACACAGAAAACAAATCACAGCCAAAACGGCTGCACGTCTCAAATATACCATTCCGATTCCGGGATCCAGATCTTAGACAAATGTTTGGTGTAAGTACTTATTTCTGTTTATTTTTTGTATTTACATTGCAATTTTATGCTATAGATAACATTGACAGCAGGATCTGTGAGTTATGTTACTTAAGAATTTTCAGTGAAGAGTCTGTTTTCTATTATAGGCAAATGCCTGATTTGCTCCTCATTTTTGAAAAAAGCAAATCTACTGTGTTGTTCTATAGCTGTGTATATTCCATATATCATGTTGCTTTGCATTTTATTAAAAGCAGCTACCTGCACTGGCTTACAATATTAAATGCACATAGATTCCTGATGTATAAATCTGGAATTATATGCCCATACTTGCTTGTTTTGGAGAGCCTGATGCAAAAGCAGGCAGTGTTTGACCTCATGAGCAGGAAACCCATCTCACAGAAGTGAGACATGGGCTGCATTTAAGCGTTTGAAAATCCAGTCGTAGGAATGCCCCCTGTTTCCAATGGTATTAACAGGTCTGTAGCTTCTGAAGTTTTTGCCAGTGTTATCAATTTATGTTTTTGCTCAGGCCATCAGCTGCCTTCATATACACTGGCTGCATTTCATAAGCATCATATGTGGCATCATATTAAAAGATGAGACCTGATTTCATTTCCTCCCTTCAAAAACATATGGGTTTATTTTGAAAAGTTTCTCAATATAATCTAGAAATACTTCTTTGATGAGCAATTGCATTCACCTTTTATTTTCCATGATTCATGGTTCTCCTGCTTACTTTTTCAGTTCTCTTCTGGAAAGTGTTATAGTTTTGCGCAATGCTCTATGAAATATTCCATGCCACCATCCTGCTTTAGACATCCTCTCATGTTTGGTTCATATTTTTAAAGTCTTTTAAATATCATTCTACATAGGTTAAAATATTTTGACTTTTTTTTTTATGTTAATTGGTATAAAATGAAGGAAATGGTCACTGGGAAAAGAATCTGGTATGATGGTAGGAAGCAATGGTCACTGTGTTTTGCTGTATCTGACTTTCTGTAAGCAAAGCCCAATAGGTTATGACTCATTAACCAAATAGCAGAAAACACAATAATTGACCATCTAGAGAAAAACAGGCAAATTTATTTAAAATGAACAAAGCACTCTAAAAAGAAAGATTTTATCTGGAAGTATGTTAAATGAAAGGTTATAACAATGTTATAACAATTTGTGAATGAATGGAAGCTGTATTTTTTTCAGTATTCCTGTGTCTTAGGTCTCAAAAGACCACAAAACTGGAAGATAGCTAGAGTTCTGCAACTTTAGAATGACTTGGTAACAGTAAACTTTTAGCTTCTGAATTGACAGATAAAAAATCTGCAAGTGTGAATTTAATTAAACTTACAAAATGAAATGCGATAATGCTGCATCTTGACTGTTACGCCTATGGCAGATGATGAGTACAGCAGAGGAGGATTGTGTAAACTTTCAGTCAGTGTCTGCTTATAAGCTAAAATAACAGTTAAAACAGTAGTTAATTAGATGGTGAATGTGAGGACAAAATAAGCCAAGATATAGCAAATAGTGGTTGATTTTCATAACCAAGTTGAAATGTGTTAAATAAGCTAGAGAAGTAATGCTGTCTTTTTTTGCCCTGTAATTGTTTATTTTACATCTTAAAAGGTTCAAATAAATGCTAATTTTTGCAATTTCTTGTACTATTGATAAATCTATCAATAGATTCTTCATTTATCTGCATTTAATTCTATCTATTTAGTTTAACATATTGCGTCACTTCTTAGTGCTGCAGTGCTCTTTACAACATACTAATGACATATATAATAATAAAATATACAAAATGATATATTAAAATGTCAAATCAAAATATACCATCTCAAAAAGTGCTCTATGCAAATGTTGCCCAAGTTAAATATTTATTTGCTTATTAAGATAAATATAAGAGAGCCTTTTTTCTTTGGAACGGGGACTGTGGTCCTTTTTTGAGTGGATGAGCAATGCCTAGAGATTGTGAGTGCTATTGTAATGTGAATAGTAGGAGTATTTAAAACAAGTAACCTTTCCAGTTTCCAACATTACACTCTGGGAAGACAAGAATCGATTAGGGGATAGTGGATGTCCCTTTTCAGCTCTGCTTTGGTGGTAGAATCCATAAACAGTTGTGGACGTAACCCATAAGGAGAGGACCTCTTTAAGGGTGGCAAGAGCTCCTTGCTCCCTTGAAGTCGGTGACAAAACTCTCACTTGATTGATCTTATTCCTGTAGAGCTGGAGTAGCTTATTTGGAAACATACTACAAAAAGTCATCAAAAACTAAGGTTCTTCAGCAGGAAGGTTGACTGATGGGTGACACTGTTCATGCAGCAGTTAATCCTTTCACATTAGTGATGTTTGCTACACTTCAAATTAACCCAGTAGCATATTAGATGTGAAAAAAATGGTTATAGAAGCTGGTCTTGGATCACCAGGAAGTGACCTACGATCTGCAAAGACTAAATAAAATAAGAAAACTGGGACTCACTTGACTGTGTTCACAGCTAATGACTTCTTTGATGTTATTACTGAATGTAAATTCAGAAATGAATGTGAAATGACAGTTACAGGTGTAAGGATGTATCCAGTTTAATTGTAATAATGATTCGGTTACTCTTTCTGTTTGTGTTTTCGGGTGCTTGACTTAGCTTGATTTTATGGTGCATCAATTTCTAAAACAAGCATTTGTACTAAAGATGCCAGAAGTGTTGAAGTTATTTTCATGTAAATTTTCTATTTCTTTGCAGCAATTTGGTAAAATCTTAGATGTTGAAATTATTTTTAATGAGCGAGGCTCAAAGGTAAGCAGTTTAATTCACCAAAAGAATTTCATAATTTGTTTAAAATATTTCATATGAGGAAAAGAAAAAAAAAAACCTGCACTGCTGTAACAAATACATCTGAGGTTCTGCTCTACTGGAAACACCATTAGAGCTTTCTGTCGGTTTCCTAAGCAGCATGAAAATCATTGGACTCATTTTATATCTTTTAAAGGGGTAATTTGAACTACTCCAAAGTGTCATGTGATTTATGGGAACATTACTTTATTCTTTGTTTATTCTTCAAAAATAATTACCTTGTTTATTTTATAAGATGAGTCCATACTTATAGATATCTGTAGGCAGATCTTGAATTAGTACAGGTATTTTTTTTTGTATTGAAATGAAGGATGCTAATGACACCTAATAGCTATCCTCTTCAGTAATTAGTTGAGGAAATATGAGATTGTTCTTGATTATTTAAATGCAGGTGTTTTCCTCTTTAACTGAAGCTTCAGTACACCAACCCTTTGAATACAACCTATTTTAACATTTATTTGTTTAAAAGAGTATTGCATTGCAAACATTTATTTTTTTTTTCCTGAAAATTACTGTGCTTTAAATGCGTACTTCGATTTATTGAGTATTTAAGAAGTAAGCAAGCCAGAACAGCTTTGCCTGCATTATCAGCATTTACTGGTGCAAAGCAGGGGTCACCTTCCCCGGAGGCCTCACCTCTGACATCAGCTGCACTATAAGGGTCTGTGCATATGTCATGTGCATGGGGTATCCTTTCCCTCTTCATCCCATGTCAGACGCACTATAATGTTTCTCCACTTATGCATCAGTCTTGTTGCAACCCTTACACTTGATTTATTGTTAATGATCAAATTCTTTCCCTGTTATATCATCTTTTAAACAGAAGCAGATACATCATAATACTCTGGTATCAGATAAGTTTTAATTGTTCTGCTAATCTTTCTCTTAATGTGGTAAAAATAAATTTTAAATTTAAAGATGTTAACTTTTTCTCATATAGAATCACTATATAGTGATCATATAAGTGTCGTAGTTTATTTCTCTAATTCTTAAGACATTCATTAATTGATATTCCCCAATGGCTCACATCCATTTTCAATATCTAATGCTTTCTTAGTCAAACAGCTGAATTGTACAGTTTGGTGTGCATGGAAAATGGAATTGTTGATTTTAAAAATCATAAGCTTGCAGCACCAATATAAAGTGTAAAAAATTTGCAAAAGGGATGCTTTCCATTAAAAATAAGTTTCGTACAAACATAGAAGTTTCATACCAAGAGTTTTGCTTATTTAAAGGCATAACACACGGTCACTGGTAATTTATAGAGAGTAAATAAATATTCTAATAGTAAAAATAACCAGGTAGCTCTGCTGGAATAATGTGATGCCTCTTCGAACTGTTCTTTTCATGAAGAAATCAAGTTCAGTATTGTGCTAGTCTAGGTCTTTCTTGCAACCTGTCTCAAATAACTGAAGATTACCTTGCCCAATTTACAGAATTTATTGATTAAACAATTATAAGACCTGCTAGTAATGCTGCTAACAAGCATAGATTGAGCCAGAAATTGAGCCTGGGTCTTTCTGTGTGTAGCGATCTGCAGGGGCTTTCAGGATGAAGCCAACCAGAAGATGTGGAAAAGCTGTTAAAGGTTAAAAGGGTAACTTGGTGCTGCTTAAGCAGCTGCTGTTTTTTAGAATTTGCCAGAACCAACTTTTATTTTGTTACCCCTGGAGAAGTTTGTGACTCCAAGGTGGCAAACTCGGAAATATAAATACCTGTACAGTTGCATATTTCATATATACTAGCATAAATATCTGTATGCACTGTGTTCAATATACATTGTTTTTGAGATCTATTTAATCAAATATCAAAGCTTCCAAACTTCCCAACATGCAAATTTCCTATTATTAAATAATTTGACAGATGCATAGTATAAGCCAAGGTAACTGTTGAATCAACAGCACGTAAAGCAGCTAGTTAAATGTGTGATGAACAAGCCTGTGTTCTGTGGCTGTTTCTGTGTTGGATAGGTGAGCTTAAACATTGACATAAATAAGACCTTCTTTAAGTAGTGTTATTTATGGAAATAAGTATAATAAAAAATGACAATGGGATTTCTTTTCAGAATCTTTGAAGTTTCTGTCTTATCTTGGCTTGTCGCTCTACTTCGTATCTTTTTCTAATTTTTAAAATATAATTAGGTTTTTATCTTTCACTTCAATTGTTTGAAGAAAAACCGCCTTGCAGTGCTCTGAGCAAATAAGACTTGTTTCACGTTTTGGACCAAAAAAGCTTCCACCCAATTTCCATTTCTTGCAGTGCTGAGAAGGGGCCGGTTGCTCGGCACTGAGGAGGGAGGCACGCGAATAGACTGGAGGGAAATTCATGCTCTCGCTGAGCCAAGGGTCACTGGATCGATCGCTGCAGTGATGGTTTCTGCTGCCTAGTGGCATCTTAAATTACGAGTCTTTTTACAGAGCTATTAAAAAATGGGGAGGGGGGAGGAAGCAATGAAAAGGGAAATAAAAGTTTAAAGTGAGAGTGTTGTATAAAAAAGGCCAGGGCAGGCCCTTAAAATGGAGGGATTAATATTGAGAGAGGGAATTTACTTTCTCTGGCAGGTTTCCTGTGCTGTGCTCGGGTCTTGCTGCGTGGGGTTGTGGTGGGACGGGGTGGGAGAGCTGGGAGTCAGCTTGTCTGCAGAGGGTCTCGGCTCAAGTAGAAGTGCTGGCGGAGCGGTTTTGAGCTCAGCGTTTAGCAGGAATTTAAAAGAAAAAAAAAGGCATCATACAGTAGGTTAAAACAAAATACGTAGAAGAGGGTGGAAAACAAACCACGGCTGTATAAAAAATTCCTGTGTTATAAACCAGCACAATAAATACATTCCGTAAAAAGGTAAATAACCTGAATAACCTGTGCTTTAAAACCCAACCTCAGTAGTTTCTCAACATTTCTTTTGTCTGTGAATTCCGTTTGTGGTTGGCGTCAATGGTTATGCTCAGTGCTTGTGATAGTACTTTTGCCTTAGTTTCTTTTCCCTCACCCCTGTCCCTGAAAAAAAAAAAAAAAAGGCAGGAAAAAAATAGAAAAAAAAAGCATATTTTTAGTAGACTTTGAGTCACTCTGTGTGTGTGTGTGTCACTGTGTACATACATTTTGTATGCACCGTATACCCCATATGCACAGTAGGTAGAACTGCAGAGAGTAGATGGGAGAACTGACCGATTCCTAAACACAAAAATTAATGAAGAGACTTGCAAGTAAGGAGGGCTCGAGGCTGCAGTAGGACTTGAGGCGTGCGGCACTGCCTGCTCTTTGCCAAGGGGCTGTGTGTGATTTGTAAATGCCCCTTGGCCTGAAGCGCCGAGGACAAATGAGACTATTTTTGGGGTAAATTCAGAAAGCATCCGAAGGCATTGCGGTGGTGCCATAAGAGCTATTTCAAAGGGTTGGTGTATGTTTATAAACTGTTTGTTCAATGTTTGGCTTTTAAAATACTTACAGTTACAAGCAGTGTCTAATGTAGCACAGTTAAAGTGAATGTCACTAAGACTAGAACAGGTAGTTTTGCTTAATGTTGTAAAGTATTTGACACAGTCAGAATTTTGCATTAGTCAAGTGCTTTCCTGCCCCACTAGCATGAGAATTAGGAGCTTTAGCAGTTGCATGTTCTATATGTGAAAAGTAATGTATGGAATTAATAAATGAACCAGTTAAACTTACTCAAAATGTTTGCATTTTTATTCCGTTCTTAGAGTTTCTTTTTCTATTCACATCATGTGATTTTATTTGATCTGTTAATACAAGAAAGTTTATGCTTAGTTCTAAAAGTGCTTTTGTTTTGTTGGTGGTTTTATTTTCTTTCTTTTTTCTTTTATAAAAAATAAGTAAAGGCTGTATAGTTTGATGACAGTTTAAGTTACCCTAGTGTTGCATGGGAACAATGTTTCTTACGATCACAAGAGCATGATTAAGTAGGCAATGTTTTAGACTATATTGACATTCAGTGTTGAATTTTGTGCACATGTTTCTTTTATTTTCTTGAGATATCTGCATGTCATTATAATGTGGTTCATTTTCTTTTCTCATTATTTCATTTTTTTTTCTATGTGAAGACACTGTAATTTATTTTAATTTCATTTTCTTATTGTTAGATTTATTTTCCTCTGTAGTGACATGTAGAAAGGTATTTTCGGTATCATTCTTTGAATTCTTCCGAGGGTATTATCTAACTGATGACAGAGAGAAAAAAATTTGTTCACATTTGTCGCTTATTTATTGCACATCTCAATACAATTATAATTTTTCTAATTTGCATGTTACAGAAATGAAGCGAGGACAAGAAAATATTAAATTAAAGAGAGAGAACATAAGCAAACAAGTGGTCGTTGACTGAAATAATAATGTGCATGTTGTTTTCCCCCCTTCTCCCTCCTGCATGCAGGGATTTGGTTTCGTAACTTTCGAAAATAGTGCTGATGCGGACAGGGCGAGGGAGAAATTACACGGCACCGTGGTAGAGGGCCGTAAAATCGAGGTGCATGTTCAAAATATTTTCCTTTTCATCTTTTTTATAAATGTCTGCTTCACTCTCATTTGTTGTTTCAGATGCATCATTGGTGTCTTCTGTGTGCTCCCCTTTCCCCTTCCCATTGTTTATATATATATACTTATATATAACGAGAGAGAATCTGGCCTTACTTGGGTTTTTTATTATTATTTCTTTTGTAATTATTATTATTATTATTATCATTATTGCAGAAAGGTGGATGACAGATTTGGAAAAAAAAAACTTTAATATTTTGAAGTTATTATTTTGAATGTTTTGTAAATCAATGGGTGCAGTAGATTCTAAAAACCAGCCAACAAAAAATTAAAAAAAAAAATTAAGAACAACAAAAAATGTGTGACAGACAAAACACAAACAAAAGGTTGTTTTTTTTGTTCTTTTTTGTTCTTTTTTGTTTTTCTTTTTGTTCTTTTACTTTTTTTTCTTTCTTTTTTATTTTTTTTTGCTGCAGGGTTGATGCGGGATCCACAGTGGCTTTCAAAAAATTCAGATTGGGAACGAAGCATCCAAAAGATGTACCAGAAAAAAAGAACCAAAGACAGACTAGAGACCGCCCAATTTTAACATTGCATTTTTAGCATAACCATCCGGCTTGTTTGGCCGCGTGGCCTGAGCCATTGGTATCTATTCCAAAATGAGCACAAATGCCTTTTAGTACCACTGGATCCCCTTCAATACTGCCTCAGTCGTATTTGTTAGAATAAAAAAATACCAATTGAAAATGCTGTCGTCTTTTGAGTAAGATGTTGCATATTTTGCCTTTTCATTTTCCCCCTTCGACGGTAGCGCTTAGGGCCCTCACCAAACTCTCAGTAACCATGGTAACTGTATACATACCCATGCTGGCGATGGTGCTGAATGGTAAGTGGAGAAGTCCATCTGCCGTTTCACGTATTTAGCGCTGATATACCACGTGGATTTTTTTGACTTGTTGTATTAAGTTTTCTTGATGCTACATTTTTTTCTATATTGGTACGCCTGTAATTGAGTGTACGTTTTAAGCAAGCCTGGGAGGCACTGATTGGATTGAGGATATGACTTCGTGCACATCTTACTCAGATTGTTAACTCCATATTGTGTTAAATAATGCACCCTCTTTTTATCCTTTTGTTAGCTGTGATTTTAAAGCTTGAATGATTTTGTTAATTCTTGCAATGAAAAAGGCTCTTGTTCCAAGTGTTGAATGCTAGATGTTGCTTTTCCAATGGTACTTCTCTTCTAAAGGGTTATGTTGCACACTGCTAAAATTCGTTTGTCCCTTTTTTTGACATTTTCTTTGTTTCCTTGTACCTTGTCTCTTTCCCCTCTACTCCACTGCATGTTCCTTCATATAAAGTTTTTTTTTTTTCTGTTTTGAATATTTATTGTATCAGTGTTATCATGGAATACAAGCATGCTCTGAAGTCTTAAATTCTGCAGTACCTTTTAATTTGCTTTTAATGTCTTTTTATTAAAGTTTAAATGATATGATGTTGCTTTATTGAAATGATTTGTAAGTTAAAATGGTTATGAAAGTAAATGTAATTATAAATAGTATGATTTTGTTATGCACCTGTTGCCTTCTATAAATTAAATTGCATTTTATTTTTTACATGACTAATAGCAGTAATAATGCATGCATTTAATAGTATCGTGGACCCTGCCTGTAACCCTTTCTAATTCAGTGTTCTATGTGCTTAGGTAAATAATGCAACAGCACGTGTAATGACAAATAAAAAGACGGTCAACCCTTACACGAATGGTAAGTGCACGTGCTCTCAGCACCTTGTTTTGACGTCTGTGCATGTATGAACCCGTCCCTGTGCCTGGCGGCAGCGACCTCCGTGCTGGTGAAGGGTCTTAGTCCTCCTGAGGCTCAGGCTGTCCAGGGATCAGGCTGTCCAGGGATCCCCTTTGGGAACTCGTTGCACATGGGCTCAGGTTCCCTTTGTGCAGGGTTCTGCTATGCGTGCGGTGTTCTACTGGATGGGAATCTCCGTGTTTAACCTCAGAGGTTTTGGATAGGAAAATACACCTGGTAGGAGAGCACGGCACTCGTCCAGCCACATGCAGGGCTAATGCTGCTGTGGATGAGCTAATCATGGGATTCAGTTTTCCTCGGGTGACAGAGGGAAGGAGGCCAGTGAGAGCAATGTCTCTGTCAGCCATGAGATACTACTGAGACATGTATTTAGTCTCACTAGATTATTTTCTGTATTTTTCTTGTGCAATTTGCTCAGGGTAAATGGCAAACTGTAATTGGGTGTTGTTTTTTTTTTTTTTTTTTAATCTCCATGGAGATTTTAAATGCCAAATTGCTTAAAAGTTCTTGTTCTAGTGTTGACCTAGCTATCACTATAAAGTTATACAATAATAGGAGGGCATCTATAGATATCTGAGGGGTTTGGAGGCAATCAGTTTTAAAAATATTTCCCTTGGCAGTGTTTAATTACTTGTTCAAGCAGTCATTTGTGTTCGCTAGTTCAGAAAATTCTAACAAGATCCTAACTGAACAACTTCAAGCAATAACACATAAATTGAAGCTAATGGCAATTATGTTTTCCAGTTTTACTAGACCATTTACTTTCCAATTTAATTTCATTTTCCTATCCAGTAGAAAGCAGACCAAGTCTGCACATACATCAAGAACAGTTTCCCCAGCTAGCTGAGACTCTTTGGTTTTGAAATATAATGGCCTTATTTTCTATATTTGAGTGCTCATTAGTGAAGTTTTAGTAAAAACTAGGGCAAACAGTGGCATTAATTTTTAATGAATGAGTCACAGTCTTTTTCCTACAATAGTGAAAAATAAAATAAAGTGACTGTCTTCAATCTGACATGTGATTATTGAGCTAGTTAAAGTGATCTGGAGAAGACTAGTCTGAAATTCCTCATAATTTCTCAGGAGCTATTT
Source organism: Crypturellus tataupa (assembly GCA_034781795.1). Lineage (NCBI taxonomy): Eukaryota > Metazoa > Chordata > Aves > Tinamiformes > Tinamidae > Crypturellus > Crypturellus tataupa. The sequence goes on along the minus strand of JAWLRI010000217.1, from coordinate 3,488,330 downwards.
TCTTCCTCATTTTGTATGCAAACATACCTATGGGCCAAATGGTGCAGGTGGGAAAACCTCCTTCACATCTGCACTGGCTTTAAAATGTGAAGTTTTGGTAAATCTAACCAGAGTCACACAGCTTGTCTTGATCGCAGAATAGCATTTTGTTGCAAAAAGAACCTAAATTAATTTGATGGCATATGATAATGTCCATTTGCCTGTTATATTGAAATAATAAAAGGATACACCTAGTGTTGTTATGAATTATGATGCGTTTATTTGACTGCATCTTGTCCTAAGGGCATGGAACTGCTGTATATCAAATAGCATGTCCAAAGATGAAGGAAAGGAGTGCTGGAAACAGAAGTCTGGTCATTTTAGTGAGAACTGTAGTCGGTGTCCTACATCCTTGACTCGTACACTGTCATTTCCTGATAGCCAGAAGACAGAGTGATGATAATGCAACGTTAGACGTGTTTCCCACTTGGAATGTTCTGTGTCAGTCATTTTCCATCCTGCTCCACCTGGACAGAATGTTGCTGGTAGCAAGAACCATGCGGTTCAATGTGTAAAACACAGCCCTTGGTTTTGAGAATCATACCCCAAAGGCCGGCAGTCTTTTGTACGCCTTTGGAGGGTTTTTTAAGGCCCAGGCCAACTCCAGTCCATCAGTTCTGATCTTTTCAGGTTTCTTTTAATGCTTGAGATCCCTCAGAGTAAACACACAAAAGCTGAGCTTCTAGCAGAATCATTACAATCAGCAAGGAATGCAGTGTGGATGGCAATGTGCTCCATTGAGTTTAATCTGTTATCTGTTATCAGTCATCTTGACACTGTAAGATTCTGCTTTATCATTTTGTCAGGAATTAGCCAGAGTTGTAGGTAATTATTAAAGATTACTGGTGTCTAAATAAAGATCCCTTCTTTTGCATAAAATAAAAGGTTATATTTTTCTGTGTCCAAGCATATTAACATTTTAAAGATACTTCTTACACAAGTATCCTGGAAATTTTTTTTCTACATGTATATGCGTGTAGACACTCTTCTTTTTTAATAGATGGTTTGATTTTTAAGTGTTTTTGGTGACTGAGTTGTGATTGGCAGGTGTGCAAAACACAGCCAGGACATGTCCAGCAGTGTTGTGTCATATCAAACAGGCCTTGTGTCGTGCCTTCAAGTGTACTATAATTTAAAAATTGCCTTGTGTTCTGTCTTTCATTCCTCAGTATTGCTGGCTGTTGATAACAGAGCTCATGCCATAAATACAATTGCTAAACTCAGCACATTTTAAAACAGAATAACCTAGAGTGTTTTTTTTTTGGTTTTTTTTTTTTAATGTATGCAGCTCATTTAGATAAGTGGTTGGCTTTTATGCGCTAGATGGTTTTCAGAATAAATTTGTTTTCCAGACTTTGGGCGATTCCTGAAACGAGTGGTTAATAAATGTCCAGCTGCTAGTGGAGGTTCTTTCCTGTAAGGGTTTTATATTAGAAAAGAGAGTTTTGATGACTGACCTCATGTGTTTAGAAAATATGACCAGCTTCTCTGGTAGTTCTGCTTCTTTGGCAAAAATATTTGAGAGATTTTTAGAGATTCCAAACTATCGTGCCTCCTTTTCATCCACCAAAATCAAATTATAAACTCCACAGAGTAGATTTATTTCTTGTTCTGAAGGCCATGTTACAGTTTGGGCTGCATTCCCAGCCTAGTGGGGAATAGCGAATTACGCAGGAGTGGCCTAAGAGAACCTGAGCAGTGTATGAGGAATGTGAGGCAGAGATCACTAGAGGGATAAGTGTGTTTTAAAGTTAGTACTTGCACTGGCTTGGATTTGAGCCTTCTGCTGGTCTAAATTTATGGATTGGAAATAACAGCTTGGGACCATTACCAGAAATGAATTTTCTCCCCTACCCCTCTCCTGCCTGCCCTATGCACAAAGCAGAAGGCAGCAAATGGTGTCATAGATCTTTTTACCCCAAAATATTCCTGATGCTGGATCTGGCCTAGGAAGCAAAAATAATCCTTCCGCATAGCCACGTCCACCACTTTGCACCAACGCTTGTTTATGCTCTGCACTGTGTACCAATTCCCTTTAGCGCACTCAGCATGCATGACATTAGAGGAAGAGATGGGGTTGCTTTTGTGGGGGGAGTCTGCATTTCTCCATCTTTAAGTTTTGAGCTTTTATAGTTTCATCTTGAGGAGGTGACTATCGTGACAGACAAATGCACAGAATGGCACCGACCACAGCGACCTGCCTGCCTGGGCTCTGGAGATGGGTTCCAGGCCACCCGCTGCGCTCGGGTAACCCACACGGTTCTGGACCAGCACCATGTGTCACCCACAAGACAGTGTTAGGCTTGATAACTTGTTATTTCCCTGATGAATGGAATATGAGCTTCCACAGGCTGCATGATACAGTTACAGAATGTAAGAGTGGAAAGGCATAAACTAGAGGAGTGACTTCCATCAATCTGCATCTTCCAACGTTTTCTCTTTTTCTCAGACAAATTGCGGTGCTGTTACTGTAGCTTCAGAGCGGAAAGGTTCTTCTCAATAATGAGTTTGAAATATTGAGTAAGATGCAGAGAGTTATAGTTATACCAAAAGTCCAAATATTTGGATGATTATACATCACAAGTAGTATGGCTAAGAGTATTTGGTGGGCTATGATGTTCCCAAATATAATCCTGTAGTTCTTAAAATTAAAGCAGTCGAGTAGAAATCCTGTGAAACTTGGATAAGGAAAGTCATTTTAACCCTTCTTTGTTGGCCATTTTCCAGCTTCCATAATTACCTCTATGTATGTATAGCAAACACAAGCACTTCTGGGGAGCCTACAGTGTTGTCCTTTATTCTGGATTTATTAATGAGTTTTATTTCCAGAACATCCATCATCTCTGTTGTTCATCATTTAATTAGTGATAAACAGTTACAGTGCATCAGATACAGATAGCACTATTTTAAAGTGTAGGTATAGAGTTTTCTTTTGTGTTATTACTGGGGTTTTATGTTACATTTCTTTTAAAACATATTGTGGTCTTGCAGTCTTTTCCATGTTTTTATGTTGCACGCTATGGCCAAGGCAGAAACAAGCCTCGATACAGTTTGCAGTTAAATTCTTCTGAACTGCGGTCTTGATTTTGGATTTTAGAAACCTTTGCTCCCCTAACTTGATTATATGTAGCCATTTTGCTTCCAGCAGCATAGCTGTATGATCTATTTAAAACACCATTGTTCTGGAGTTTATAAGATGCTTTTTCTCAGATTTTTTTTCCCCTTTCTTCTCACTTAATATGGTTCCTCCCACCCTACTCTTTCAAGCTTACTTCTGGAAAACCCCTAATTTTTCACTCCCAGCAGTTCACATCAGCCACTTTTTAACATTGAGAAATAATTGTTCAAACACTAAAATAAAAAGAAAAAAACAGAAGTTCCGTGGAGGTTGGGGAGTGGATCCACTGTGCAAAACACAATGATAATTAACGTTTTATCAGAGCGAGGAACACGAAAGAGTTTGTCATGTTTCCTCTGTTCTCTTACCCTTCAGTTCCTCCACTGCTGCTGTCTTGAGCATCCCCTGTGCTTTAACCATGGGCTCTGTTTGTACCACTTCAGAGCTTTAGAAAAACGCAACCACAGCGTGTTCTGATGTACCTGTGGCTTTATAGCAATATGCTGATGGCAATTATCAGTTGTAAATGCAAAATGTGCAGCCATTTCTGCCCCGTGTCTGTGATTGCTTCAGGGTCACCACAGCCCCTTCTTTGCAGTATGCACACTTCAGTTTTTCCCAGAGTAGAAGAAAAATGCTCAGGTTACTCTGGCCCTGTAGCCTATCGTGATGTAAGTCACCAGCACATTTCTTTTCCAGCAAATAAAACTGTTGTAGCCTCTCCAGCTTGTAAGCAGGGACTAAAGGCAATGCAAAGAAGAGTACCACTCTGCTACTGCACAATGCAAAGATATCTTAACTAGTTCTGAGTTAAGTCCCTGACTTAGGGCAATATTCCCTCTTAATTGTGCGCTGCAGCCAAGCTAATTCGCCAGATAATATACTTCAATACTATTTTCAGTATAGACCTGTCCTGAGAATGGCTTGTTTCATTACTTATTTCCATACTTGAGAGTCTTCTGGTTTTAAAGACTAGAGTAAATCGAAGTATGCCTATAAAACCTCTATTAAAATGACCTTTTCTGAAGTCGTTCTATTTATATTCTTCTATTTAAAAAAAAAAAAAAAAGTCATTATCATCAGTGTCACTATTACAATTGCAATATTAACTCAGCTATGTTTGTATTTTTGCTGCAGGCTGGAAATTAAATCCAGTTGTTGGTGCAGTTTATAGTCCAGAGTTCTATGCAGGTAAGGAATATACTGTTGGTATCAATACTGTATTTTAGTTTAATGTTTTTTAAAGCATGTAAAAAGTACAGAATATGCATTCAGTTGGAGGTTTTGTTTATGTGTTACCGACCATTTACAGGTTT
>JAWLRI010000217.1:3441357-3478857 GCA_034781795.1 Crypturellus tataupa | reverse complement strand
TGCCTTATGTTACATTATAATGAGCTTTTCATAAAAATGTATACCGTTATGGAAACTAAACAAGGATTATGCAAAGAGTAATGCCAATGACTGTTATTTTTGTGAAAGATTAATTCAGTTAATTGGTTATACATTTCAATCTGGGGCAAGGCTAATTGACATGTATTTATCTTTCTATTGAAGACTGCAAATTTTTAAGAGAAAATCATAGATTTTGTCAGTATTCGCCTTTTAAAGATGTTTCTTCTGCTTGGATTATATATTTAATAGCACAGTATGCAGAAAGTTCTGATCCTGTTCCTCTGATCTCTCAAAGAAATTCTATACATTCTATTCTTGATTATTTCAAGGTATTTCAAACTATAGTTTGAGCTTTGTCACAGAGAACGGGTAAGGAGGGGATTTTTATTTCTTCAGTGTAGAAGTTCAGGAAGTTTAACCGTGCTCTGGTGTGGAGGTCTCACTTGATTCTAGCTTATCATCTTGTGCACAAATAATATGTGGGAAAAAAAACACAAACTGGAGAGTTACTGAAAGTGGAGTTCTTGCAAAAGAGAGAAGAGGTGTTGGGAGAGGGAGCTGCTTTGGGCTTTTGTTTGTTTTCTTTTTCTTTTTTTTTTTAATATAAAAAGGAAAGAAAAAGTCTTCTGGAGATGTAGTTTTTGTTATTGCAAATCAGCCTGTGTTTGCAGCTGGTAAGCATAAATCAGTATTGCAGCCCCTCTGTGATGCCAGTTTGCAGTATCAGCAGGTTCATGCGATTCTCCAGTGAAAACCAGAGCTCTGAAGCTGAAAATGCTTCCAGAAGTTGAATCAGTTGTTGCTGTATTGACATGAAGTACATACTGGGGTGACACAGCAGTGCCAACAACTCGATAGCATTGGCTTGAGTGCAAGGTGCAAACATGAGGCAGGGAGACAAAGTGCAGAACTGTTATAGTGGCTGTTCTGGGATGGAGAAAACTAATACTAAGAAGAACAGAGAAAGCCTGTTTAAATAAGCATTGTATGAAAGGAGAAAATAGGACCAGAACAAAAGGAAAGGTAGCAGGATGCCCTTCCTGATTCTGAGGTCATACCTCAAAAGCTTGTTTTTCTCTTCAAGCTGGCATCATAGAAACACTTGTTGGGAGAGACTTCTGGACATCATGCAGTCCAGTTTCCTTTCTGGAGCAGGAGTAGCGCCAGGGCTAGCTCAGGTCATCCATGGCTTTGCCTACATCTACAAAGATGCTGATTCAAGACTTACTTTGGGTGACCTAATCCAGTACTGCACTGTCTTCCTGGTGGAAAAGGCTTGTCTGTTTTGGAAGCTGGAAAGATAATGTTTTTTTCCAGACATCAGGGAGCACTACTCTTCTTGTATTTTTTTTTTTTATTTTTTTCCTTCTAAGACAGGAATTCAAATGATTTTGTTCTTATCAAGACAAGTACAACCAAAAAGGAACCAGGTTACTGGACTTGGTGGGCCTCCTCCATCCTTCCCATCTCCCCCACTAATGTCACTTTTCTTTTTTTTATTATTTATTATTTTATTATTTTATTATTTACTATTTTATTATTTTATTATTTAATGTAAGCACCTCATAAAGGAATTATACTCATCTTTACAATCACTGTTTTTTTCTAATTTTCCCTTTCACTGTTTTTTTTCTAATTTCTAACTCCTCTGTATCATCTACTCATTTTTATTTTCTCCAGTTTCCTCTCGTTTGTAGTAGCATCTCCCTATTGTCAATGCCATTTATCACTCTTCTCACTGAGTATGATAGCTAAGGAGGCTCTTACAGTTGGCAACTGTTAGAGCTGCATTTAGAATTTTTTTTGAGATTAATCATTGTTAGAAAAATCGTCTGTAGCAGAAACCTTATCTTAGGGTCGTCGCTGAGACAGTGCTGTCATCCCTGCTGTTTGTTCAAGCTTGAGGAATTATCACTGGAATCAGAATGGCAGAAAATGTTTTTGCTTCAGCTTTAAGTATGAAGAATTTCCCAGTACTATAACTGTTAAAAACAGAGGAAGCCTAATACTTATGTAGAAAGGTTGGTGTAAAAATTCGGTTGTAATTTCACAGATTTGGCTTTTTCCTATTTTTAAGTGTTACGTTTGCTAAAAAGACAAAGGACAACATTCTGATGAAACAGGAGCTATATCAACCTCTATTTGTCATTACAGCACTTAGAACTTCTTGTTCATTAACTTCTTTGTTCATTTATTTTTAATGCGGGTTTAATTAATTTTTAAAGGGCTATGAAGAAAGTTAAATAATTGCTTTACTCTGTAAGAGAAACTTTCAAGAAAAAATAATGTTTGGACTTCTATTATTTAAAATATCATTCTAGTGGTTAGGAAAATGTGATCTGTGGCTTCCTGATTAGCGACAGATGAAAAACAGACTAAAACTGTGCAATTATAACCATAATACTGTTTTTTTTTTTCCTCCAACTGTCTTCTTAGCCTCCACCTGTTAATATGTTATATATGTTCTGTTTATATATATATGTTTATGTTTGTGTACAAAGAATAGGTTCTTTTAGCAAGAAACTGTCCTGGCAGCCTTGCAGTATGCACACACACTAAGCTCAATGTCCCTTCAAGGAGACAGGACCTTTCAGACCAGATTGGCCTTTGAGAATTTAGTATCAGGGATGGCAGGATTGTCTGCTCCAGAGGACTGGGCACATCCAGCCCAGAGCAAACCCGTCACACTGTGCGGGATGCCAGAAATGTGGCTTGAGAGGGCTAATATAAACCGGTTCTTTACATCTACTGGTACTGTCCCACCAAGTACATGACAATATTGACTCAATCTTGAAATCCCCACTGTCTGCACTTGAGGTCTAGGCTCTTGTGAGTGCAATAAATGCCTAATAAATTACAAGTGAGACCGAAACTCAAACACTAAATAAGAATATGTAAGGAAAGCAAAACAAACAAACAAAAAAGCACAGTTTCTAAGAATCTTTCACAGGAGAGCTAAAGACAAAATAGAAGGTTACAACCAAAACACTTGTTTGTTCAGTCTCTGGATGGATATTTGCTATGCTAGAAAAGTTAATTGCAGTTATGGAGGAGGAATGCATTCCTCTGATTTGGTAGAATAACAAATCTAGAAAGATCCACGACTTAGGACAGACAGGCAGGTAGACATACTTTGCATTTCAGAACACTTAGTTTAATATTGTTAATATAATTAAACTGAATAAAAAGCTTTATTTTTCTATTTTCTTCTAAATTTCCTTCCTGCTTTTGGTCACTGGATTATAGAATCATCAAGATTTTAGCAGAACGATGCTTTCATAGTGCTTATTGAAAGTAAATTTCAAAACAATGAATTTTGATTTTAGTTATTTGTGAATGTAGGTGAGATTAAGCTGTAATTTATTGTGGTTCATAATCCTTGGTTTTGAGGTTTTGAGATTCCCTTTGTGAACACTATTTGGGAAAATCTTTAAGCATTGAGCTGCTTCTAGAAAAAACGAACTTTTGGGGAAGTTTAGAAGAATAGTGCTCCCTTTTTTTGTAATGCCTTCCTTCATATATATTTTCCTGCAATTCTGGAATCTAAATGGATCTAGAGGAAGAAACAGGCTACCTAAAGTAAGGATTATGCCTGATGAATCAGTTTTTCCTCTTCCATGTTCTCAAATATAGCTTGTAATTTGGAATAATGTCTATGTGTAAATTAAGAACATGCTTCGCAGTGAGAGAATAGAACTGAGGGACTAATAAACCCATTTATATTTTTGAACCTTGGATTTATTGGTGTAGGGAAATAGATATTTTACATAGGGAAAATATTTTGACACAATATGAAAGGATAAAATATAATTCCTGCATGGCACTGGTGGCACTAGTTTTTGTGCTCAGGATGGAGGTTTTGTTCTCGTCACATTGCTGTCCTTATGCTTTGGGCAGATCTATGACTGTGGCCCGTTTTCCTTCCTACGGCAGTCTTTGAGAATTTTATTATATCAAAAGTAGATACACAGCTCAATTTTTCAATTATGAAAATGGCTAAAGTTTTAAAGCAACAAAACATGTTGTGAGGTAGGAAATGCTGAAGCACCTGTACGTATATATACATTCATATAGATAGATATATATATACACATGCAGACACGCAGACACACACATATAGCAGATGGAAAATCAGAAGTGGGAAAAACAGGGGTTGAGTGAATCTCACACATAATTTTTGCCAAAACTGCAAAATATGTTGCTCATCCAAATTACATTATTTAAGGTAGGGCTAGTTTAAGAAAGTGTCTATCTTTTAAAATAGACACATATATGTAGGTTAATGAAAAACTGAGTGTATTTCACGTACTGTAGTGCTAAGTCGGCAAGGTTGATTGCTTCAGCGAGTACTTACCCAAGTAGTACCACGTAAAGCTAGGGGCTCTCCTTAAATTCCCTGGTCAGATGGGGCAATACAAGCTAGCATACATCATTATTGTACAGCAATGGCCTTTGGGTTAGGTATTTCTGATCCATTTCTGTCACACCCTTCAAATAATCCATCACAGAACAGTGTTTCAGATCAGCACAGGAGAAATACTATTTCCAGCTAGAAAAACCAGTGTTGTCTTACACTTTAGAACGACAAATCAAGAGCTGCCCTTGGTTGTTTATGAGGATGTTGGAAAACAACAGCAAATTTCCTGACATGTTCATGAAAGATGTAGCCCTATGTTTCTTTTTTTTTTTCCTTTTTTTTTTTACGTTGTGTATGAAAGAGAAATTGAGAGCAGAGAAATAACAGTTGTTGCAGAGAGTACAAAGAAAAACTATGATCAGAAAGACACAGAACCAACATGGGAAAACTGGGCCTTGTACCATCCGCTTGGATTAGGGAAAAGGAAATGAAAGAACAATCACTGAATTTAATAAACAATACAATGTTTAGATTAAGGATGTAAATTAACATGTTATAGTAACGTATGCAAAACATCATGACATAAATATTCTTTTTAACTTTCATTCGCTTTTTCCTGTGTGTTTTAGTTTTGTAAATATTGTTATGAAATGTAAGAACTGGTGCTTACTTGCTAAAGGCAATAGGAAGCTCTTACTGATAACAGTGTAGAATTAGTGTGTGTGAAGAAGAGCTTCTTCACCTGAGGAGCTGAGCGCACAGTGAGCGAGTGTGAATTTATTCTTCAGGAACTCTCCTTGGATGTAGTAACCTACTTCTCTTATAAACTGTAACTCTTTTTTAGATCCCTGCGCATTAATACCCCGTGAAGATCAGCCCTAGATACTGCCTTGATTAATCTCTCCCACTGAAAATGTTTGCACACTTATTCTCTTCTTACAACAAAGGTGGCTCTATGTAGAGAGCTTAAAATCACGGTCATCTTCAGGAGAGTGCCAAGAGCTTGATTTGAACCCAGGTGTTTTCCCCATAGGTAAAGTATTTCTCAGTGATGTAGGAAACCAGCTTTTCCACTTGTCCCAGTGTTTTACAGAGGGCCTAAACAAACAAGAGGGTCTTAATCATGGGCTGTAGATAAGGCATTGCAGGACAAGAAGTATGAATGCGAATATTTCTGACCTTGAAAAGTATGTTCTTGTCCATGGTGCTGTTGTGTAGCCCATTCTGTTATGCTATAATTTAATATTCTAGAGAAAAAAAATACCATTTTTTTTTCTATTGGAGATTTAAAATTGTTTCAGTGTTCTGAAATTTATACCAGTTTTGTTGTAAATAGTCTTTCCCCAGCTGTATTAATGCAATTTAAATATTTTGAACACAAGAATGAGCTGCAACACAAATCTTATTTTTTAGTAAGCTAAATTTTAAAAGTTCTCTATTGCTGAAACTTAATAATATCTAATAAGGATGTTTTACATGCTGTACAAATTCAAAGTCAGAATGTCATAATATGGTCGGAAAGCTTGGTGCAACTACTTAAGTAGATGTTAGGAGCATGGATAAGGATAATCCATACTAAAGTTTTTTCAGATTAGAGTAACAGAAGTTAGATTTTCATGAGGTGAAATTAGAAAAAAAAATGGATACAAATGTTAGCTACAAAGATTAGCAAAATATTTCTAACTGCATGCCCTGGAACAAATAAAGGGTTGTCTAGAAGTTATTTTAATACTACAAATAAACTACAACCTTTAATTAAAACAAAAAACAAACAAACAAAAACCTCTGTATTTACTAAATTTACTCGAAGTTGCTACAGTTAAATGTTTTGTAAAGGCTTCTGTAAATTAATATTTTTAATAATTACTTTTTGCATTTCACTTGATGGGATGGGTTCCTATCTTAAACTCTCTTTAATTTCAGGGTTTCTGCAGTAGCCCAAGTTTTGAAGTATCTTTGATGTTAAATGCATCCATATTTCAATGTACACATTCTCATTTTCAAGTTCATTTACAGATCTTGTTGATTTTTTTTTAGCCTGAAAATAACGCTTGATTTCCACAGGTTCATTTACTTAGCAACTTCTACTCACAGATTTTTTTTTTCATGGGAGAAAGAGTAATTTTGATTATTTTTTTCCAATACAGATATAGTGAGCTACATATAGTCTTAAATTAAAAATATATATGTATATTTTTTTTAGTTTGTTTTTCCTTTCAAATTAGTAGTGGAAGACTGAAAAGAGTCTGTGGTCTGGGAAGGTTAGAAGTCTAATGGGATCTTTCCTTAGATTTCTAATATTCAGATCTGGCAAGTTTGCATAAATCATAGGAGTTATTTTCTTTCCCTATGTCTTGGATTTCTTTTCTAATGACAAATCTCCAATAATAATTTAAGAAAGGATTCCCGGTGGAAAATACTTTAAAACATATTTTCAAAAAACAGGAGTCTGGTGACTGAATATAAGTTGAGGTTTGCTCTTGGTAAATATTTAAATTGTGTATAGTAAATATGCGTATCATTTGCAATTAACCTTGTCATCCCTGCAAAATTGTATTTGTTTCAAACCTGTAGTGATATGGTTAATAAGTTATGCAATACTTTCCTTTTTATGTCAAATATTTTCAAGTAAATATAATATTTATGAAACACTGTGATTCACAAAGTCTAAGAGCTTGAAGTATGTGAATATATCCACAAAAGGAAAAAAAAAAAAAGAGGCAGGATCTGATCTTCCTTTTGACCTGTATTCCTGAAATGGGGAAGGGTTTTCTCCAGGGTGAAAGTACAACTGGTTCTGTGAGCATCAGATACCAAGCAACATTTGGCTCGTGATGCTAAAATCTACTTATTGGCAATGACATTGAACCTGAGATTTAAATTCACTTAAAAAAAGAAGAAATAATCTAAACTTCTGTCATTCCTTCAAAACGAAAACTCACCACAGAAGCATCACTTTATGTTGCTTGGGTTATTACTTTTCAAAGTTTTTTGGCTTTGTTTATGGTTTATTTTCTCATGTTTCATTTTGGTTTTTAATCTGAAACTCCCCTTACCTAGGGGCTTTGTTTCCATGTATTCCTTGCTGGAGGAGGCAGCTCCAAAGCGTCCACAGGGAAATGTTGATTTTGCTTGTGCGCATTTTGGTGGCGCGCGAGCGGGGTGCCCGGCGCGGGGGGACATCGCTGCTCTCAATGTCAATGTGCTGGTGCCGGTGCTGGTGCCGGTGGGGGCTCTCGGGCGCCCGCGGCGCGGGGGGACGCGGGCCGTTCCTGAGCGGATACCACCCTCTCTCTCTCTCTTGTAGGCAGGGTGCTGCTGTGCCAGGCAAACCAGGAGGGATCTCCCGTGTACAGTGCCCCCAGTTCTCTAGTATACACGTCCACAAGTAAGCTAGTGCTGCGGCTCTACTTTTATTCTGTGACAAAAGCATCTTGATGTGAATGCGTCCCCCTGAGATTGTAAATGCTCCCGATAGCTCTTGCTACAGTAAATGTGACATTGATAAGTGATGCTAACGGATAACACAGAATTTTTATTTGCATCTCCAAATGTTTGCACTGTTCTGCAGTAATGCTCAAATGTTCTACAACAACAGTGAGACTCTGTAGAATCCAGCACTGTTGTGCACTCTGTTTTGTGTAGATTAATTTGAAGTAAGTATTCCCTTCTGGTCATAATTTGTAACCAAAAAGTCTTATACTTTGCTGGCTGTTTGATTGTAGCAGGAAAAGAAAATGAAAGTAGGGGCATTTTGCATTTTAAGAAATTGATCTAATAAAAATTAGCAAAGACAAGCTGAAAACATGCATGTTTCCAAATGAAACTGAGGTAATTGATACCATTTCTGATATACCACTTCTGATACACTGATACCGCTTCTAAAATCTAATCTGATGAAGAAGTAGCTGAATGAAGAAGTAATAATTGTGATTGTTATATGGATGTCTGAAGTGTCCAAAGATGATAAAAATCACCATGCTCCATGTAGTGACTGTTGAAATGATCCTTGGAACCAGATTTGCCTCGCAAACCACTCAGTAAGAATGTCTTTTGCTTGTTGTGGTACAGAAAGTCCCTTCCCTGGCTGCTCGCTGCATCAGGCTGAGCAGCATCATTTTGGGGGGGACTCTGAGTAGGTTTTTATAAAGAAAAAAATTTGTAGCCTCTGATTCAGCAACCTGATCTGATATGTTCTTTGTGAATACTCTATTCACTGTAGAGTGGAATTCTGCTCTTTAAGACACCATTAGACTGGCAAATTAATTAATTTATCTTACTAATTAAAACCAGGAATGAGGACCAAGGAGTTCCAAAGTGATCAGCTCTACAGTCATGCAACTCTTTTACGTCTGCGAACAGTATTATCCTCACAGCTACCACTTTTACAGTGTAAATATGTGAGTTACTTCCAGATCAGGGATGCATAGTAAAGTAATGAAGTATATGAAGTGTTTTAAATTGAAACTGAAATTATTAATGAAATTTTAATTTGTTTCCGAGAATATTTTGTACTATGACACCTTTGCCAAACAAGATTTTTTTTTTTTTAATCCTCGCGGTAAGATAGGGAGGAAATAATTATCGTGTAGCTCAAGAGGACTGTTCCCTACAGTAGGTGTTCGGTTTATTATTCCATTTTATCTTTAATGCTCCAAACAGTTGCATCTCCCCGCAGAAAATTATCCACCAGCTGAGTCATCTCTCTGTGAGGGAGCCTCCATGAGGATGGGGGGGCAGGTGTTTTTCTGTAATTTACTCTAAATAAAACCCTTCTTAAGTGTACCCTTACACTCCTGTAATATCACAGTGTTCTCCCCTAAAAAAATTCTGTCTGATGTTGCTGCGTATTTCCATTCATATTAAATTCCTAGATAGTCATTGTGTCTTTAAACTACATTCTTTGTTTCCACCATTTCTCAGGAGTCAATCCTTTGGAAAAATCCTATGTTGTAGTACTGCAGCTTGAATAACAATATCCTAACAAACACCTGTTTGTTCTTAATTATGTCAAAAACATGAGAAAACAGACTTTACCTTTCTGTGTCCCACTCAACAATGAGTAGTACACAGTTCCTTAACAGAGGTTGTCAGTGGCCCTTTCAGGAGAGAGTGCTGCACCTTGGTTCAATCTGCACATCTGCAAGTCGGGATTCTTTTTTTAAAATTATGAATAGAATTTTGTATTGTTAAAATGTAGTTTCCGCTACAGGGTCACAACTCCTAATTTTTTAATCCTGTATTATGCTGTTGCCATTTTTGTTATTGTGTAATATTTCAGAACCACTCTCCCTGAAATAATTAAGAGGTTTCAGATTTGTGTCACTTGGAGCAAATGGAAGAGCCAGCTGAGATTTTCCAAGCTGAGAGGTTTGGATTTCATTCTATGCTACTATGCTATGGTACTTAAGCATCTTCAGGTATTTGGAAAGTCTTCATTTGGAGAAATGTTTACTTTGATTGTTCATGTTTTGCTTTTAAGTTGCATTCTGTCAGGAAGGATGGAATGAACCATGGTTGTAAAAAGACTTTTTCTTGATTTGTCTGGCTTTATTTCTGCTTAGCTTCTGGCCTTCTCATTTTATTGGCCACTCAGCAGCTTCGGCATTGACTTTTAACGCTTGATCCCCAATTCTTGAGCTAACCAGAAGGAAGAGTATCTCTTGGAGCTGCCCCTTCCCGCCTGGTTTGTTGCATTTTCCCAGGAAATATTTTCAGTACCCCATTTCCCAGTACAATGATTAGTTACACCTCTCAATATGTCAGGAGGTGGAAAGATGGCTCCGCGTCCTCCCCTTCTGGCCCCTTGCATAATACAGTAAGAAATGAGCTGTTTCTTCCGCAAGCAGTGGAACAAATCAGTAGCAATAGTCTCTCATGCCTCATCTGTTCTTTTATGCTGAAGCAGAAGATGAGACCTGGATCAGCTTTTCATTTGCAGCTTTTCATGTTCTGGGAGTGGATAATTTCTTATGTAGAAAGCATAGATTCAGCCTGCAAATGTGCCTGTGGTGGGGCAGTTTATTTGCCTGACTCTGAGCGCCAAAGTAAGGAAGTTCTTGGTCTTATCTCAGTTCCTGCTGTTTCCCATAGCATTGGCAACCCAGGAATAGATTGGTTTCAGCTAAACTTTTCATCATCAACATCCTAATATCAAAAATAGACAAGAACTGGAAAGATAAATCTCCAGAAAATAGTGATAGGACACCAAGGCCCAACAGGGCAGTAAGGATTTGTGTTTCCACACTGAAAGTTAATGGATCCAAGAGTTTGGCCACATGTAACTGACACAGGCCCTTTCTGCCCCAACCTGTTTTAGACCAGTTGCTTCTACAGGAAATTTTAAACTCCTGAAGAAATTTCTGACTAATGACTAAAGGACTAATAAGAAATTCAACCAGAAAAATGTTGGGATGTTTCCAAAGTGAAGCCACTTGAAGAATGGTATGTGCGAATTGTCCTGCTGCACCAGAGGAAGATTTAAAAGAAGAAAAAGTTCTGTTGCTGAATATCTGTGTCATTGTCATTAAAGGACATTATTTTGGCACTGTGTAAGTTTAAAAGAGCAAAAATATTAAGCTAAATTTATGTAAGGACTTGTAAAAACTACTAAGTGTCTAGTCTCACCATATGTCTATAATGGTGCTTGATAATGTGAATTAAACTGGAGCCAAAGCATGGAGAAGAAAGAAGATGAAACACACTCATAGAATAATTCAAGTTGGAAGAACGATTTTTTTCAGGGCAGCTTTAGGTCTTTAGCATTGCAATAAAGTGATAGAATTAAAAGAAGAAAAATATGAAGTGTAGAAGTCAGATATTTATTCTATGTACAAGGGCAAATGAAGTTGACAGCCTATTTTTTAATTGATATATTGATAGCAATTTTGTAAGTAGTAGTAGTGGAATTTGGCAAAAATGATTTAAGTAGTACAAATGCTTATAAATCAGTCCCATATTGTTCTTGTTCTTTATGTAATTGTCTGATAAAACTTTCATCAATTTCTGTAATTAACCTAATGGTCTAAATGAATTTCCAGATCACTAGTTATTCATTTCAGTATAGAAAATGCCATTACATTGAGTTTAATTAATACAAAGTAAGTTCACAGTCCATTGTATAATTAGAAATGAATTCTACTGTTTTAACTGTTTCAATTATGAATATTGTTTTTCCTCTCATTTTGTTTTTCCATTTGTGGCCTAGCCATATTATAATGAACAGTGTAAACTATTATTAATTGAAATATTCAATACTCTATGCTCTTCGAGTTTCCATCCTCAAAATATCAATGCTGATAATATTTTTTATATTTGTCTTTTTGACTATTTTTAAACAGAATTATGTCAGTGCCAAATCCATAATCCCATGACATTCCCCAGAACATCTTATTTGTCCTGATATTCCTTTCACAGAAATACATATGACAGGGAAGCACTCACCAGAGAATACTTTTGCTTTGCGTCAGATAGATATTAAAACAATAAACTATGTTACCCTGGGATTTTAGCTTATGAGCAACCAGAAAACAACAAGGCAAAGATAAGATGTTTTTGAAAGGTGGGAAGGCAATTGCTTCTGAAAATTCCCTGGAAACCCTTATTCTTGTACCATTTTTGACAGGAATTATTTTTAATGCTTACGTTCTTTTAAAGCAAATCAGGGGACTGTGTTCCATTACTTTAGAGCTCACATTAGAAGTCTTACTGAACTATGCTAATGATTCTAAGTTATCCATTACATGCCCATGGAGAGCAGAAGCTTAAAGGATAAACTATGTTGTAAGGGAATTTTCCTTTTTTATTTTCTCCATTAAAATTATTTTTTATATGATGGACATATTTGATTTTTGAAAAGATTTTTTTTTCTGTTAGTGTATTATTTTGAATTACAGGTGAAGATCTATTCCTGTGGATAGTGCAAGACTTCTTGGATGTTCATGGACTAAATGAAGAATATCATAAGTACTAACTCTAACTCCTACATCTGACAGTAGGATAATAGGTCATAGACTCTCTGAGAAATAATTCTGCTGCAGAAAATATAACTAACACCTGTCTATACCTGTAGAATATCCTAATGTGGAAGTAGGTTAAATTCCATAGGAAAATTAGTGAAAATATTGTATGAAAGTGTTTTTATGATTTCTATTTCAGAGACGACATCTCAGGTTTTGTTTTTCTATGGCGCTAATGAATTGAAATGGGAGCTTTGATGTTTATAGTATGTTCTGTGATATTTTTAGTGCCAAAAAGATTACATGGGTAAACCAATGTTTTTTAAAAGGTGAGATAAAGTGTAGAGTGTGAGCAGAATCACTGGGGAAAACATTCAGTGAAGAAACCTTGATTTAGTGTTTTTTTGTTTCTTTTTTTTCATGTTTCACATGTCATTATCTGAAAGTTATGTAGTAATGATGTAAAAAAGTAAAATAGTAGGACAATATTACCTTGGTACTCTGTGCAGCTTAAGTTTAGGTTCTCCTGGCAGCTAACACATCCATTTCTGTTTATTTTTTATTATTTTATTTCTGACATGCTTTGGTCTGGATTGACCTGTACTTACTTTACCATAAAAACTGCTCTAAATTCAGATAGTTTCATCAGACAGGCTTAGCATAGTTCTTAGTGTTTCCACAATTTTTGTGGAGAGTTATTATTATTTACTATTATTTTTAAGGATTTTGAATCATCCAGGGGTAACAGTTGCCTGAGGGAAGAGTACTGTGTATGACATGAATTTTAAAAGAATGTTTTGTGGAGAGACTTAGAGAAAAAGAGAGGTGAAGGAATGAGAGAACTGAGCGGCTGGGAGAGCCGTATTTTTCATGGTAAGGAACTTGAATGACTATAAATGTTACTCATGTTTGTTAGAAATCAAGAGATGGTGGTTTTAAATAAATTTGTCAAACCCGTTACTGAAATGCTAAATGCAGTTGGATTTTCTTCCTTATATTATCAAATAAGATAGTCGTAGTCTAGTCAACTTAGCTGTCATGCATGTTGTTCATTCCCTGTAATAAGAACGTTTTTTTTGAAGGTCATGTTTCGTTTTTTAGAACAGCTCTGCAGTGTATAATACTGATTTTGAATGGAAATCCTGCAGAGTGCTGTTAAGCATTACTGCATGCAGTTGACTATGATAAAATCTGTCATTTTGTGCTGTTGCTTGGTTTAGTGCAGGAAGGAGCCGTACTATGCTCTGCAGGCTGCACTTTGGAAAACTACAATCACGAGTTTATGCTTTGGCTTAAAAAATCAAGTGAATTATGCCGCATTATTGGACAGTTTTCTGCAACCCTTTGATTTTTGCAATCCTAGCTTTTTCTATTCGCCCTCATAATCGTAGTGATGAATTGCAAGTAGCAAACGGAAGCGGTCGTTGATAGGAGGATGAAAACCTTTTCTGTAGCACAGTCGGAATGGGGAGCACTGCACACATATC
The DNA here is from genome assembly GCA_034781795.1 of Crypturellus tataupa. Taxonomy (NCBI): domain Eukaryota; kingdom Metazoa; phylum Chordata; class Aves; order Tinamiformes; family Tinamidae; genus Crypturellus; species Crypturellus tataupa. The sequence goes on along the minus strand of JAWLRI010000217.1, from coordinate 3,465,034 downwards.
AGAAGAGTGTGGTGTGCTGATATTACTAGATTTGGTGCTTTGCCTTTTAAACTCTTGAAATTACATGCTAAAAGCTAGTCCTTGTCCCCAGCTTCCTCTTTGCTCAAGTGCCTGGTGCCCTGGGGAATCCCGTCACTGGTGCTGCAGCGGGGACAGGCTACACTGAACCCGCTGCTGTTACATGTGCAGTTTTCTAATCAGATTGTGAAGTCCTAATGCCTTTATTTATTTCTGACATCATGAATATAAAACTATTTTCATTGCTTCTATAAAGCCTTTTCTGTTTGAAAATTAAATGTTTGAATAGCTCGAAGGCTATTTATGCCAACTTTTTAGTTCTGCTCTAGGAAAACAATTCTTTTCTTCTGAAAGCAGTTTCATTTATGTAAGCTGCTGTTTATTTGAATGTAATCTGTTCCAAAATATGTGTTTAATTTGAATCTATGCCACCAGTTGAAAAATGGATTAATGTTTTCTCAAAAATATTCACACAAAAAAAAGTCTGTGAAGCACATCCCCAAACTAGACAAGAAGAGGATAAATATAGGAGACCAGGAGGTGCTATTGACTCATATTTCTTTAACTGTGGAATTTATTCAGCAATTCTGTGAGAATGCTTTAAACAAAATGTGCTATAGAGAGGCCGGGTAGGTACTGCCCACAGTAAGGAAAGGGTATCCTCTCCGTGCTTTTAATACAGGAGCGATTGCACTGATTTTGCTCTGAGGCATTACAGGAGGCACGGCTGCACATGGTAAAGGTTTTTAACATAAAATCAGGTATTATAAAAAACCCTGTAATAGTAAGTTTGTGGTAATGCAGAAGAGATTTTATTAGGCCCTTTTTTGCAGAAGAAATTGAAATATTGTAAATTCTATTGCAAATGTTTGAGTACACAGTTGTCAGTTGGAGGCAAGGTTAGTTATATAAAATTCAACATACATGGCAATAGCTTCCTTGTTTTCTCAGAATCTTAAAAGAATTTTTGGCAAATTCGTTCAGTTCAGGAGCATCCTGGTCCTGCTTACTGCTATTAATTGCAATATCAGCTGTCTCACCACCAGTTATTCAGATACAGTTATGTAATAAAGCAAAATTAGAATTCTCAGAATTGGCAGTGAGCTGCCTCTTCAGTGACTGCTTCTAGCTGCCCCTTCTCTCTGATGAGATGTAGATGTACCACAATATTTAGTAAAGAACATCTGTGAACCAGCAGAGATAGTTGAGATAAAATTTATGTAGAGATGTCTAGGATAGAATGTAAAAGAAAATTTCTGAACCTCCTTTCTAGTTTCAAGTGCCCTTCTGCTGCTTAAATAAAACCCATCCATCCGCAGATTCCTTGTCTTTTTTGTTGTCTGGCTGCTGCTTTCCCTGAAAAGAGCTCATTTTACAATGGTCTACTCAGCTGGTGATGTAGAAATTCGTATCTAGATGTTCAGTGTGCCTATTTTTCTTAGTGGTGCAATGGGATATGTTTCTTCAAGTCAGCAAATAACAGCTGATACTCAAGGTGTTCTTTAAACTACCATGTTTCGGGTTTGCTTTTTCTACTGAAAATATAAAATCTTTTTCTTTCTTTTTTCTTTTTTTTTTTTTTTTTTTTTGTAACATTGCTCTTCTGTAGTTGTTTACAGAACAAATGTCTCCTACCTTCTGCACATCAGTAACTTGATTGGTCACTAATAAGTCACCAGTAAGACACCAGTATGTGAACTATATTGTCCAGCATCTGCAAATGAAAGTCCTTTCCGTCCTTGAATTCTGTTTCTAAGTGCCTTGCTATTTGTATTCATTCTTGCATGATTTGTTTAATGATGCTAGTTTTAAGACTATTGCAAAAAATAGATGTATCCTAAATTATGGACCATGAGTAACCATCCTGTTAGGAAAATTGGATGGAACTGAGTCTTAGTCCTTTCAGTACACAGCAGAATAGCAAGAACTGTATTTAGCATTTTTTTTTGCCTTAGGATCTGTATTATATTGTACATAGAATCCTTTCTGTAGAATCCTGTATGTAGAAATGTCATATTTTTAGAGTTACACTGTTTTTTGGTGTTACTTTCATTCTGCATGCTGGATACCGTTACTCATTTATAGTATTCAAGCTAGCACAGTTGACCATATATCAAGTTATTCTGTCAAGCAATTGGAAAGTTGTTAATTTAGTAGGTTTCAGCTTAACCTGTCAGATTTTATTTTAACAAAGACTTATTTTGGTGTCATTCTTTTGCTTGCATTGTCTGACAGTTCTTATTAAAACATGGCTCTTAAAACCATGTTATATCCAGGAAAATCCTCCCTCAACCTATATTTCACTTTTTTTCCTTTTTTTTGGTAGTATTAACACATTTAAAACTGTATGACAATTTGAATCTATGTCTGTTTAGTTATTCTCTCTTATGGCTACCATTAGACAAATTGCCCAAAATTGTCCACAACCTGAGAAAAGTCCTGACAGCATTTTTTTTTCCCCATAGCTTAATAGTTCTGTTGTGTTTCACTCCCTTGGACAGATAAGCCCCTGAGCAATCATGCACTCCTAGGACAGACAGCAGCCTATATGAGTTTAGACATAATCAGAGATGTCAATTGTATTGGATGAGGTAAAGTTTGTTAATTTTGTTCCTTTTTTTTTTTTTAAAAAAAAAAAAGATGTTAATCTTCTGTATGATTTTAAACCTATCCATTATTAAAGAATCACGCCATCCAGACAGAATTTCTTTGTTACTACATAACTGACTGTCACGAACAATCGAAAGACTAAATTCTAGCATCTCTTTACGATAGAGTTATTAATCTACTTTTCCTCAACCATATCCTTTTGATTTTGCTTAGAAGTTTTGAAAGTCCAAAAACCAGAAACGTAGTTGGCATAAGAAATGTTGAGCAATTTGATCATCTACATTTTAAGTTGTACCTTACACATTTGTCTGTTTAAGATCACATGGGATTTCTCTGATTTCTAATGTCTCTTTTTCTTTGCATTCTAGATATTTTGTTGTTTGTTTTTACTTAGAGCCTTTCTTGTTTTTAGTAGGTTCTTTTATGAAATGTAGATCATTCATTAGTATATGAAGTATGCCATAACCTTATTTGATTTAAGTACACCAGAAGTAATTTGACTATCAATTACATTATTGCTTATTATTAAAAGACATAATTTGCAGTTACATAAGACTTTGTGTAATTGATTTTTAAAAATCATTTGCGATTTTTAATTATCTCCTTTTTTATTCCTCCACATTCTCCATTTGTTTCTTGTGTTGAGAACAATCCCAAGTCTGTGAGATTCAGGAGACCACATGTTCAGTCCAGTATAAGAAGCATGTGATGCCCTGGAGTTTCCAATAAAAAAAAAATATAGATAGTGGTATCAATACAATAAATAATAGTACTAGTCTATTTATTTGTATATTAGAGGAAATGAAACAAAGAATCCTACAGGAAGAGAATAATACTGTACTTAAAAAGAATTACAAGAAAACATCAGTGGGAGACCAGCACGTGCAAGTCATTGTTATGATAGCAGATCAAGTAGATTTGGAGACAAATTTAAGATAAAGGCAATCAAACAGCAAGTTTTGTTGCTCCAGGTAATTGTCCTCCTACTGCTTAACATAAGAATAAAAATTTTAAATTGAAGGATTTTTTTATTTCTGAAATACACTGTATATGTTTTTTAGAGCGTTTGGTTATTTTGGAGATTTGTTGCAGAAAAGTCTTGAAGTCTTTATTTTTCATGTGAAGATGAAGGACTTGAAAATGGCAGCTCTCAGTATGTGCTCTGTTTAGAAAAAAAATGCGGTCTTTCAGGGCTCACTGTATTCTAAAACGTTAAAAAATTCAAGAGAAATTTTGGGCTAATTTGGATTTGACTTGTAACTTTATGCATATTGTTGAGTAAAGGGATTCAATTACAGTGTGCAGTGTTTTGTAAGTAACTGTCTCACATAAAAAGTTAATTAATCAGGTCTGTGTCAATTTCCTTGTGCCATGTCAATTTGCAGCAAGGTAATTAATCACTAATCGCCCAGCATGCAGCAAACTGAGGGACGATCCATGAGCCATTTATTGTTTATTTTTTTCAAAATAAATGGCACACAGAGCCATGAAGAAACACATCTTGCCTTTCATAATATTTTTATCGACATTTTTGCATGTTGTAATAGACTGCAGCAACAAGCAGATGTAGTTCAGTGGAATATGAATATTAAAGAAACAAATGAGAGCAGATTTATAGGCCATTGCTTTTCTGTTATGTCAGTTTTGAGATTAAACTGAGCAAATGAACAGTGAAAAATTACTCTTCCATGTGGAGAATGGTGATTAGACTTGTACATTAATTAGAGATTTTTGTTTTCCTTTTCAATGCATTTCAAATGAGAATGTCCTGTAAGAAACAGTTTGTCCAAAATGCAGATTTATTCATTCCTAAACAACAGAGTCTAATATTGACATGCATTTTGGTACAATGGTAAAGAAATGATTCTTTCATTAATTTCAAGAAAATGTTTCAGAAACAAATATATTGTGAATGAAAGAAATAGAGGGACCCTGACCTGCCTGCATTTGACTTTTATGGCAAGAATCCTTTGAATTCAGTCGACTCATAATTAGATCCTAGGGATAATCTTCTCACAAAATAAATATGACAGAGGAAAAACTGTCTTCTCAGCTTGTTATTTTTAAACATTGTGAACATACTCAAGTTTGACTCTTTAACATTTTAAGAATGTAAGTATACATAAGCTCATTTAAAAGACTTTTTATGTTAAAATATGTGTTAATGGAGCTCAAATTTTAGTTGCAGTGAACTTTGGACCATTTATTTAAAAGCAGAGATACAGAGGCATCCTCCTTAACATGTTTTTTTAATAATTCTTTTAAAGAATGCCGAACTTTCTATAATTAATTGCAGGTGAAAGCTCACTACACAGGATACCTCAGGATAAATTCCTGAAATTGCAGATAGTACAATAGGTTAGGTTATTCCTTTCCATCTTCCTCATCATATTACCAATTATTCCTATTATTTTTTTTTTAAATCTATTGTCCAGAAACTTGGAAAATGTTTCTGCAGAAGGGATCCTCCTAAACTGTGGGAGCACTGTACATGTGTCTTCCTGCTTTTATAGCAGTGAAGTCGCCATGCAATAAATTAGCTACAGCCTCATTCAAACATGATGTAGCATTAAAACTGTTCACCATAAAATATTTGAAACTTTTGGAAGGGAGATGACCTGGTAGTTTGTGCAGAGGAGGAGAGATCAGGAGAGATGAGAGGTGGAGTCACTCATCCATTTTGCTCACACACCTTTCTGGAGGCATATGGTGCACTCATACACATTCAAACCAGAGCACAAATGCAAAGAATAATTGCCCATTAAAATGGCTGTATATTTTTATGGCTTTGATACAGAATCAGCCCCCTGTTGTTTTTTGCATCTGCTACTCTTCCATTTATCCCAAAGCTTTAAAACTTTAATACAGTGTGTATAACCCTTAAGTACTTTTTACCAGTTCATTTTCCTCTTGGGATCGCAAGCTTTGATAGTGTTCAGACAGTCTTTGTTTTCCAATATATATGTTGAGATATGATCTGGAAAATGCCATTAACTATCATGTACATTTAATACAAAATAAATAAAAACAATGCCTATGTATTACATCTTCTTTGAAAAATAAAGATTTGATTAAATTTCAATCGTGAGCATAAAGATTTGCCTTATCCCATCTCCTTCCCCTCATCCCATACTTGTTTTCTCTATTCAATTATTAATTACCTAAACTCTACCCATATACTAATATGAATCTTGCTGATGCCAAAAGGTCTTTTTATTTGCTTAATCATTGTAGTTTGCTGCAAGGTTTCATAAAGCAGATCTAAGCTGAAGTTTCATGAAGGAAGCACCTCGACAGTGTTTTTATAGTGTATTCAGGGAAGACACCTTTTGGTTATTTTGGTCTTGCCCTATCAAAAAGGTGACTGTACGGATTTATTTTAATCTCTTTGTGACCATGTGAAAAGATCACGATACAAGTTATTGTGGTTTATTAACTCAATTCAGTTTTTATCATAATAATGCTAGTCTTTTAACTTTGTACCTTATTAAATATAAATGTAGAACAAGTAAGTTTAAAGAAAGGATTTTACCAACATATTATAGCAAAAGAATTTTTTTTTCATTTAGGCTGTAGCACAAGACGATTTGTAGCCTTTTTGATCATCTTTATGGTAGAAAAATTCATGCTTTCACAGTATATTGTTTTGATTCTTTTTTAATCTATTTGAAAATGACAAATTGCAGTTCCATTGTAGCTGGTGATGTAGGACCTGATTTTTTTGTTGTTGCTCTTACAGTACTGTCCTGCTCATATATGAATAGCTGTTTGAATAGAAGTTTATTTGGCTTCATAGTTGGTTATATACAGTCCTTAAGAAGCTCTTTTTTTTTTTTTTTTCAACTTTGTATCATCACCCGTAAAGTTTAGTTGGAGAAATTTTCCTTTTCCCAGTCACAGATGAGAAGAATTCCAGTCATCAAATTACTCTGATAAATTTCAGATAGTTTTGCTTAGATGTTGACACAAATGCTTCCATACTGAGATTCAAAGGCATTTTCAACCCCATTATAATAGCATTTTCACTGACTGAGTTTCAGCAGTTTGGCACCGAGGCACTAAAGAAGGCTGACCTACAAATTGTAAGTCATTAAATCTTTTCCCCTTCTGGCTAGTATGTTCATTGCTTTTGGGGCTATTGCTGGTTGATAATACTTAATGCTCCCTGATGGCCGAGCCTTCTCATAAAATTGTTTTTATGAAGTCCATTCTTCAGTTGTGTTCTAATGATGCTACTTCTGTTGGTTAGTTTGGGTTGAGGATATTAAAAAGTTAGTAGGAAAATAAATTCTCTAGTTATTTCAGGCTCTTTACCATCCACATTTCACATTTGGAGTGAAGTAGCTTCATTTTTATTTGCTGAACTAGGCGGCATGAACTTGCTGACCATTTTACCTGGTAATAATCCCAGTCTTCAATATTACTACCTACAAACAGGAGTAGTATTTTCAGGTATTCTGGATTTTTTTTTGGACTGAACCAATCATCTTCTGGGTATAGACATAATTCTATTCTGACCTGTGAACTTCCCTGCTAGACCTCAGGGGATGAGGCTTTGGAATGCTGCTCTCAGATCCATATTTCTCAGGCCTGGTTCCCGTCATGGCCTATCCTTTTCCTGACAGAAATGCAGATCACGCTCTAACCTCCTCAGGCTCCCAGTTCCTCCTGTAGGCTTTTTTATCGCTTTGCTTTAGTCGAGATATTTTATGCTTCATGATTAATGTTCTTAAGGCTGAAGTACCAGTTGAGTACAGCAAAACAATGCCATTACAACAGGCTTTTCATTTTAATACATCCATAAAAAATTACAGATCCTAGGAAAACGATAGAACTCCCTTTGTGATCTTAGCCGTTCTTATGAATGCTGGATTTGGCCTCCATTATGTGTTCTCATTTCAGTAAGTATTTACAGGCTAAGCATTTTTTTCCCTGTTTTCTCTCTTATTTAGCCTTTTCTCCTCTTTCATAAGAGAAAACCTTCTTTCTTATTAAAATGTATTAGTATTTAGAAAAAAAAATATTGTTTTCTGCTCAGGTGGTTTCATTAGAGCTATAGTTACTCATGTCTTCTGAAAACCAAGAGGTCCATATTCACATACGTGTGTAAGATGAGCGGCTGTGTGGAGTAACTGGTGAGTTAGTCAAACACTGCATTTTATAGAAGGATTGTCTAGGACCCTGAAACTTTCACTGAAAGAGCTAACTAACTGCTAGCTAGATGTTAGAACTATCTAATCAGCAAAATGCTTTAAATATTGCTAAAACATACTTGTTAATCGCTAAGAAATAATTGTTGAAAAAGTTCTTAGAGCGGGAATTCTCTCTGGCTTGCCAGCCCCCAGGGTGTTCTGCACAAGGTGGCTTGAGCATAGATGCCTTTGATTTTCTTTACCTCTGTATTTTCCAAATGTACATCTTCATGTACATATTATTGTATATTTAAAATTACTTGTTACAGCTGATTTTAAACAATCTGATTTTAAACAAATGTATTCTGTATTTCCATTTTTCCCTGTGGAAACACTTTCTCTGAATTTTCCAAGCATCTAGTTCCTTAAGGCTTCAACACAGCTGATTGCAAACTTAGCAACGACAGATAAAGTTCTGTAAGTTCATCCTCCGGATTTTGACACTTCTCTTTTTTAGAAAAAGAAGAATGAAGATATATTTCTGCCTGTAAAAAGGATGGTTTTCTTTAAATGTACTATGGTAGTTTTGTTTCATGTTGCGTCTCAGACGTGTAAATCCTTGCAAAATTACTGTATAACGTGTTTGTCGGTGAGAGGAATCTAGCAAAGAGTTAAAGGCACTGCAGTAAGATGACAGTGGATAGTTCACCACGATTGCAGTATATTCCCTCCTCTATTCAGCCAGCTACTTCTAAACTTTGTGAACTTTGAAATCAATTTGTATTTCGGACTTGAAAAAGTTACTGTTTTGTACATTGTTACCTCTAATCACTTTTATTAGGGTGTTACTAAATAATAATTTATTTTATACCTTTACATACTGAAAAAAAAAAATCTATGCAATGCAGCACAACTGAAATAACATATGTGCCAACAGAGCTGGATTTGATTTCTCGTCTCACTAGTAATTGCATTTCAAAAATTCCTATTCTAATGTTTGCTAGCTATATGTGTCGAAAGGAAAAAAAGAAATAATGGACTGGTTCATCTTCAACTCTGAGAGAAAGTCAAGCAGAAAGTTTTACTTCTCTTTTTCAATTAAAAAGTTTATGAACAGAAATTTTATAGTCATATTACATAAAAATCTCCAAACGTTACTGCATTACTGCAGCTCAATTTCTGATGAAAATACTTTTTCTCTAATGACTATTAATGTTCACATTTAGTTGTAATGACAATATAAAATTTCTTCTTCATGTGTCTAAATTGTTTCTCTTGGGTCTGACTGTTATCTGAATTCCTATAGATACTTCTGCACTATACGACTCTTGCCTTGCAGAAATTGCGGTTCTTAAGAACAGAGTACAGGCCCCATATCTGAGAAAGTCTTGCTGTATTTTTCTTTCCCAGCTACACAATTCAGTCCCAACCAATAATTAACTTATTTTAAAAAGCTTGTTACAGTTGTAGAATTTTTCAGTAATTTAGAGGGCTACTGGAGGTCACCTAGTCTCATCCTAACCCAAAGCAGAGCCAACTCGGGTCCAGCAATGGCACAGAAATACCTTGGACCTAAAATTGTGAATTTGACCCAGGGCTGAGGCGCTTTTGGCTCTAAAGTTAGCAGTGTTGGCTGCAGCAGTCAACGTTATTTTTAATGAGTGTCTTCTAGGACATCGAAATCACGGTTTTCTGATTTCTGTTTGTGTACAAATGTTTTGTGTAATAAAATTTGTTAAAAGACTAATAATGCACTGAATTTGCAACTCCTGCAGTATTCTGCCTTGCTGTGAGCTGCCGCACTGATCCGAGTGCTCTGTGTTCCTCTTGTCTTCCCCAGTGCCAGGATTCCCCTACCCTGCGGCGACGGCGGCGGCCGCGTACCGGGGCGCGCACCTACGCGGCCGAGGGCGCACCGTGTACAACACGTTCCGCGCGGCGGCCCCTCCGCCCCCCATCCCGGCCTACGGCGGGTAAGCGCAGCAGCCCCTTCCCCACCGGCTATGGCGCGCGGCACCCGAGCGGCGCCCGCAGAGCTGCCCCTCGCACGGAGCGCTGAAAAATGACTGTAATTTGTACTGCCATGGTCGGTAGCCTTAAGCATTTCGGGTGTCGCGTATTGTTATGTAAATTCTCTTAGAGACCAAAATGCTGTGGAACAGAGAAATTGTTCCGGCTAAAGTTGCATTTTCAATGATCGCAAACATCTGGTTATTAAGGAGGTTGGATCACGTTAACTTCGTTTCTCGTTTTTCTCAAATCACCCACTGAAAGTTGTCTCTGGAGCTCATGCTTTAGGAATTTTTTTTTTGTTTTATTTTTAATAGCAGTGTGTTTACTTTTTCTAGTTAACACTTTTACCTAGATAGAAACTAAGGCTGCTTTTCTCAGGACTACGTGCTTTACACGTCTGCTTAAATATCTTAGAATTTGCCTGTCAGTGACTTACAGCTACTAAGACCAAGTAGTAAATTAAAGAAGGAGGGAAATTCATAGCAGTCACTTTCAGAAACTTAATAAACTTCTCGTAATGCAGAAATGTCATAAAAACGTGGCATTTCTGAGGGAAACAAATTTGCCTTGTTGCCCTGTAAATGCTGAAATGGAAGGCTTTAGTATGATGCATGTGATCTTTAAGTCCTGGTATTGTAAAAAGATTTTCAGCTATTAGGAAATGACGCAATTTAGGAAATCAATGAATTCAGTGGCTCCAAGGCCAGAACAATATTTTGTGATAGCACCTTGTAGTGGATGTGCCTCTCCTGCCCCGTAGAGCAAGCAGATGGTTTAGGTGGAGGTTTGGAAAGTCTCTGAGTGAAGGAGGTTGTTCCCTCTGCCCTCGCTACGTCCCTGTCCCACATCCCTGCTCTCTTGCAGCATTAGACCCTCCTGTGACCCTGTCCTCTGACTTCATGGCAGGGACAACCAGGTCCTTTTTGATGGTTTTTCCCCACAATGCTCTGCTGAGAAGAGCTAGAGGAAGGTACCAAGAGATGGTGCTGGCAGGATCCTTTCACACTGTTGGAACACAACAGAGAGCTCGGGAGGTGTTGGAAATGTGTAGGCTGAGCTGTAATGAGGTCAGGACTTGCAGGGTATAAAAGGACCCAGCAGTGTATGTGGTGCAAAATGAGGCACAGAATCTCTTTGTGGATATTGTGATGGTATGTTTGGTGTTGTTGTACTAAGGGAGCTGCATTAGCTTATTTAGATCATTCACCAGCCTCTTACAATTAAGCTGCCCAAATCTGTCCCTGGGAGGAAGCACTTTCCCATACAGCATTTATGCTGTTAAGCCAAGAGACATGTCATTTTCTAGACACATTTGCAAATACATCTGGTCAGTTGATCAATTGAGCTGTTTTTGGGGGAGATATTTGGGACAGACACTTGGACTGTTCCTTTACATTAGGAAGAATCACCTCAGAGAACTAGGCTGTTCTAAAAATTTATATGAAAATGATGCCACAGAAACAGGTTATTTTTGTACAAACATTTTTTGCTTTCACTGCAGTTCAATAAGCAGAATGATGCTACCACAGGAACACACTGTGATTTTTGTAAAAGGGATTGCCTGCACTAGCTCTGGGTGGGGATGACATCCTGCCTATGGCACCCTGGTGTTGTCCAGTCTGTCTCATCTGGAGATAGTCCAGGTGTTTCTGCATGGCAATGAAGGGAGCCAGGTTGGAATGTGCCCCAGGTGCATGTGTGATGGGAACTGTATACATGATAGAAACATAGATGTTGTGTAGTACAGCACAAGTACATATTTTCAAATTTTACTTGGTGCCTTTTTTGTTATTGCTGCATTCACATATCCTTTAGAATAAGGCACAGCTTTCTGATTACACAGAAATTTCCTCCAGCTTTAGTAATTTTTTGCATCAGTGCAGACCTCAGAGGACTTCTGTTGCATTGGTTCACAGTGGAATTAATTAAGTTTTATTCTGAAATAATTTTAGTAGTGTAGTATATTGGATTAGTGTATTGGATTTTGTATTAGTAGCATCATTTATATAGTAACGTCATTTGGAATTCCTTTGGAATGGTTTGTTCCATGCTTAACCCATCATTATTCTGACCTATCAGAGAAGGAGAAAGGGACATTCATCAGGATGATGAATCAGGATGATTAGCATTTCATACTAAAGTAACTCCGATGCTTTAAAGATGTATAATAGACCATGCTATAGGAAGGAATAGAAGCAGGATAAGAATATAATTGCCTTTAATGTCTGTGAGCACGGATGGTTTGTGAGATCTTTTCCATTCATATGTATGGGAGTAGATTGAGGTTGGTGTAACCAACAAATGGAGTAAAACAAATGCAGAGTAGCTGAGAAAGAAACTGAGTGTAATAGAAGAACATGGACAGGAAGGTAGGAAGAATAACAAGAACCCAATCTCAAAATAAAATAATTTTGGGAAGTTGGAGATGGGAGTAGGAGGAGTAACAGATGTTATTCTGGAGCTATTCCCTTTTGTTAAAATAATTAATTTCAAATGCTACCTTGTATCTGATTCAAAAGAGAAAAGAAACTACATTTTACCATAAATGTTCATTCTCTAATTCTTTATGCTGGTTTTAGGAAGGAAGGTTAAATAATATAAGCTACAACATTTGCTAATTTTATACAGCTCTTCTCATAAGTTTCCTCTTACTCTGGACTCTGTGCTTTATGTATATTAGAAATAGCTCAAGCAAACAAGCATGTTTTGCCAGCTTATAGTGACTGATGTCTTCCAGCTTCATTCTCTGCTATGATGCCCTCAATTAATTTTTCAAAGACAATAGCATAATCTGTTCATAGCAAAAAAATACTGAGACTGGAAAGAAAATAAACTAGAATTAGAGAATACACTGAAATGTTTGGAGCAGCATTATCACTATCAACTCTCACAGGAAAGTTTCAGTTCTGTATTTATGACAGATAGAGTCACGTTGTTGGAACATCTGAAAGGTGTTACTTCCATATTTAGTCTTTTCTTTGGCTTATGATGTTGTAATTACATCTCTTCTATAAGCTGTTTGATGAAGTATATAAAAAATATTCTGTATTTCAGCCAAGAGACAAAAAAAATGTATGATACAGTTAAGAGAGTGAAGGTGACCTAACTTGCAATCAGAAAACAGAGAAGATTTTTTTTTCTTCTAGTGCTTTCTTTCTGTTGCTTGTGGTGGAGGGGATAAACCTGTGGTTCCTATTGCAGTGGCTGCACTTCTGATTTTGGCGCCTCTGTTGCGCAGAATCAATCACTCCATGCACTTAATCTGCTTTAGGTTATTTATGTTAACTGGTGCAGATTGTGTGTATGGCTGAGGGCCACATACGCTCAGCAGGTATGAAGTTATTGAACTTGGCTTTGCAGTCAAGAACTTATGCCACTGATAGATTAGGCATTCCACCTAATCCTTGATAAGGATCAAGAATGGTAGGGAAGAAAAGTGTAATTCTCCCACAGTATTATAAAGGTGGATTCTAACCTAGCAAAGAATTTGTTTTAATATACTTTAAAGATAATCTATTAGAAGACAGAGAATGAAATAAAGCAGGTAGTGCAAAACAACTGAATAGTGAGCTGGCGAGATGTGTTACATACTTAGCAAGAAGTAATTTCAGAAAATAATTACTGCATATTCATTACATCAATTGGAGACATATTTTCATATTAAATCAGGTTTTCTATATTCTCTGATTTTTCCTAAGCAGTATAAAATCATAAAGCCCATCTGCATAAATCCCCCAAATATGTTAGTTTTAATGCATTCAGCAAGTGCGTTAAGATAGCAGGCATTTCTGGGTGAAGCAATTCAGATTTCAATAATGTGGTTACTTCCAGACCCTGTGTTGGCTTATGAGAAACTCAAGATTCATCTGTCTGTCAAGATAATTTTTTGCATATAAAGTGCAAAACAAGTTGTGGTGAGATGGGTCCCTGTGCGATACATTCAGGCTCTTCCGAGGCTTGAAACTTATCATCTGTTCTCTGCCTGCAGCTTCAGAGAGAGGAGAGGAGATGATGAGCCAAATTACCCTTAGGAGAATTATTTACTGAACAAAAGAAAGAGAACATAGCTGTTGGTATTCTGCACTTCATCCTTCTGATGAAGGGCACTGTTATAAAATAAATTTGACTCCACTGCTAAGACTGAGTCATGGGAGTCAACAAATGATAAAGATAGTGAATAGAACAAATATACTCTGAAAATCTACAAAACCGTGAAGAAAAATAAGAAGGAGACTTCAAAAGAAGCAGCAGGATTTATACTGAGCAACAACATCATAGTAGAAAACTATATGGAGGAAACCAAATGGAATCAGCTGATTTCTTTTCACCCTGCATGTCCTGCTTAGGAATTTGCGCGTGTGCCGGATTCTGTCGCTTCCTCTCACTAGTAGCCAGGTTTAATGGTGGAGTCATGCAGCCGTGCTTCATTTTAGCATAGAGTACATCCTCGGGTATATCATTTATCATCAAGTAGTTGCAAATTTAGACTTCAGAATAAATTTGCTTCTGTACCTGACTGAGCACTGTATGTAAAAAGAAGGCCTGGATAAATGGAGTAGGCTACCCAAGACAGGCCTCATTTGGGAATTCTACGTGCAACAGCCCCTATTCATCTTGCAATGTTTTCACTACAAATTCACAGATCATCTCACGAAAGAGGAGAAAAAGATCCCCTTTCTGACACACATTTTTCAAATTCACTGTAATTTAATTTTCAATTAGAGGATTAAATAATAATTGAAAATAGTATGTTTTAACATGCTAATATAGCTTTTTTTTTTCTTTTTTTTCCTCCAGTTAGTCAAAATGATGCAGAATTAGATTAGCACTTAACAATTCAGATGGTCATGAGTTCTTAGAGGTTCCTGTAAGGTCCAAAGACTTTATACTTGCTTTACTTGGAGCCTCTGTTTTTCAGTAAAGATTTCATCTTCTAGCATTAATCAACCTTTCATCAGTTGTATTCATGTTTCTTATGATAATGGAGATACCCAGTTATATTTTGAGACAATTCTATGCTTCCAATGGTCATTTTAAACTTTGGAGTCCAGAAGCGACAGAAAGACAAGAAAAAGAAGTTTTGTCTCAGATCAAAAGAACTAAAATACTTCTGTTTTCCCCATGCTCTGATGCATCCTTAGTTTTTTTCACTGATCTGGAACTTAAGTATTTTATGTTAGGTAAGTTTGTCACCAACCAGAAACAATATTAAAGATATATTGAGATGGGGGAATCTTGCTACTACTCGGAGTTTTGTTACCTCCTGAGTGTAACGTTAGGCAGCAAATTCTGAAGTGCATCTCTTAAGATGGATGATTTTTGTTACACACTATAGGTGTTCATTGTCGATAAATGCCTGTGTAGCATGAAGTGTTTTTCTTTACTGGAAATTGTTGGAAGGCTGGATGAGAGCCCTGAGTGCTATCCTTGATTAGTTGCTCATTAATCTCTTACAAAATCATTTCAATTGCATAGTTCCACTAAGGGCTTTGTTTGTTTGTTTCTTTGTTTGTTTGAATCCTGTTATAAAAACAGAACAGGTTTGTCCTTATTTTTGTCCTTATAGGATTGGTAGCCTGATGGAGGGAAAATGCACAAACCTTTTGAACTGTGTGTTACATATAGCTGCATATTACTGAAAATAATCCTGAGTTACACCTTATTTATAAAAATGCAGTTTTAGACCTTTTCTAATAAGCATGAAATAATTTTATAAGAGTTTATAGCAGCAATAGTCTTTGTAGCATCTTTTTGATGCAGAGGCTGAGTTTGGCCTCTAAATAAAGGAATAAATGATCCTTTCCAGAGGATATGAGAATGTTTAGAATATGAAGTCTTTTTATTTTGAGTAAACGTGTGTTTATGCAAATACATGTCATTGAAAAACAAACTTGCTATATGAAATTCCTGATAAGCGCCTCCATCTTCAGTAAAGTTCATATCGTGATCTCATCAAACTCTTTCCGTGTTGTTCCTGATTGTATATTTCCACTTCACACTCATGCGGAATGTTCTGTTATTTCTTACGTGCAAACAGGTATGAGGAAACACATGTAATTTTTAAAGTATTTGAAATATGAAAACCAAAATGCAGGGATGCTATTAGGTAAATAGAAGGCCTTCTGAGTACTTTCTGTGTTGATCAGTTTGGCACATTCTGGTCTGGAGACAAAATGTAGAGGAAAAACATGAATAAACTTCTGACCTTACTCAAAGGAGTGGCAGGGACTCGCACATATTTGAGTGTGAAACAGGGATTTCCTACATTATTATTTTATAGTAAACTTTTGTCATTGATAAAGTGTCATGTGGTTTATATGTATACATATGCCTATGTACAATTTTGTCAAGTGATACTTTGATTTACCAATTCATCCTTCAACAGATCGATTGTATTTCTAATGTGAAAATTCTTCATAATATTGCAGAGTGGTTTAGGATAGCAACTTGATAACTAGTATTTCCAAATTGAAAATACTGTTAAAAAAGAGGCCTATTGTGTGCTCCCATATTTAACTCTTGGGCTGATTTTATTTGTTACAGATAATTTATGTTGCAGAATTGTCAAAATAAAAGTAAAACAGTGAGTTTTATATTATGTATGTAATTGGTAGACCACTACTGCCCCGTTCCAGTTTTACTCTGTGTAACCATTTAAGCTATCCTTGCCATCTTGTGTCTTTCATCCGAAGGGATTTAGAATTTAAAGTTTAAACAAGTCACATTAATTTATCGTAGCTGAAATGCAGCAATTTTTGGGTGAACTATTGACAGCAACATAACAATACTACATTTTTTTCACTTAAGAAGCAGTAATATGTCCAATCAAAGCTGCAGAGTGATTTCAGAACCATAGTCATGTTCACCAAAATTGTAAAATGGTAAAGCGAGGAAAGTTAATACTTCTGTTTTATGTATAATTCTATGATATTCTAAACAATCATTTATCAAGCCAGGAGGTCAGTATCTCTGAGTACCCCCATGTATGTGTAGGATGAGTTATCCAGGTCTCTGACCCAAGGGGTAGGGTACCACCATTCCCTAACTGCACACTGCTCTTTTATTTTCTTTTTGGGAATGACAAAGACTGCTTTTTTCTGAGAGTTGACAGAAAGACAGGGCAGGAAAGGAGTATTTTACATATTAACATTATGTTGATGTAGCAATACTGATGGCAGGATTGGCCCACTGAAAAAAAAAAAGAGAGAAAAAATGCTGAAAATTTGAGATTTCTTAAAAAAAAAAAAATGTAATTCTGCCATGCTTGCCTCTCTTTTTGGCATACTCTATCAAGATGTTGTGTTCAGTAGTTTCCCCTCTGATACTACTGCCAACCTCCTTAACCAATGTGCAGAGTGCCTTCCTGCCCGCCCTCTGCTCTTGCGACACGACTAACCTCAGCTCTGCCGGGGTTGGTGGCATTTGCATGTGGAAATGCACTAATATGGATGTTTTTCTTTGTGTGTGCATCCTTGCAGTGTTGTATACCAGGATGGATTTTATGGTGCAGACATTTATGTAAGTATTCATTGATGTGCATGCTGTCCTTGTACATTACCAGAGTCATTCTTTTTACGAGTTTGCTGCCTATCTTGACTCTGTTTTGTCTATTTACCATCCCTTGCCTGTCAGAAAGAATTGAGAAGAATATCTCTCATATTGGAAGACCTTTCTGTTCATTACATCTATCATTGTTCAGTGGAGCTGAATTAACTCTTCAATCAAATGCTGAATGAATGCAAAAAGATGTGAAAAATGCACAGGCATTGGGGAGAGGGGAATGCTGCTCCCTTCCAATTGAAAGTTCTAGGAAACAGGTGTAAAGGTTACAAACTAAACAGAAACATTCTTCTGCAAATCCCACATACTTGTTCTTAAAATCAAAGCAAATGGAGTATTATTAATATCTGTGATCTGAAAATACTGGATGGAGAGACACGGACCCCTTTAGGAATTCCCCAATCCAGGCAACTTTTGCTTGTATGCAAGTCCCGTGGTGACAGCAGAGCTTAATTCCGTCGTGAGTTGAAAATACAGCTACGTATTGTCCTTTATCTGAGTCGACGTCTGTCTGCTCTTCTCACATCTACCTATTTCACTTCACATGCAGTAGGTAGCGACTGCTCATGGTGTAAGGAGTGGTTATATTTATTGGTAAGGATCAATAGGATGGGATCCACCTCATATTCAAGTCTCATTGGATACCAGTGTCATTTTAAATAAATATATTTTTTTACATTTATTACCAATAATGAAGTTTTAACTTGAACACAGAGGCTATTTAGCCTGAGATACAAGAAATTTCCGATTGAGGCGAATCATCATGGAATGCTCAGTTTTAAAAATGTATGGCTGTAACATTTTGTTGATATTCCACTTATCTTTTACATTTGTTATCATTTTAATAAAAGTCTGGTCCTAAATTACAGCTTGTCAGGCATTGTCTGCATTGCAATGGAGAGCTTTCTTTAACCTCATTGTGCTTCTGTTGTACTCTTTTTCTTGAGATAAAAAGATTAGGTGAAATTGGGATGGACATTAAAAATTCAGTAGAAAGTGCTAGAAAACATTGCTTATATTTATTATGAATAATCTCTTAGAACTACTTTCGAGGAAAAAATAGATTTTTTTAAATATGTTTTATATAAAGGAAAACAATCTGAATTTATGAAAGAAGTGTAGTACTTTTCTGATGGAGGAAAAGGCTAAAACTTGAGTAATTTAAAGGTCTATTGACCTTTGAGTTATTGACCATTGAGTTATGGGTTATTGAGTTACGGGTTAAGATTCTGT
Organism: Crypturellus tataupa; assembly: GCA_034781795.1. NCBI lineage: Eukaryota > Metazoa > Chordata > Aves > Tinamiformes > Tinamidae > Crypturellus > Crypturellus tataupa. Next base: position 3,446,468 of record JAWLRI010000217.1, on the reverse strand, counting down.
CTTCGTGTATGTTCTGATGGTGACAAGAACACACTCTTTATGATTCCTGAGAATCACCACTTGCTGAAGGCAAACACAAGTGTAGGATTCTGCTTAAATTTCACCTAAAGACAGTGCTGTCACTGTTCTGAGCTGTATAGGATATGTTGTCTGGTGATGAATTTCTTCCAAGTGTGGTTTCCCATTCTCATTTTTTTTTTCAAACTGTCAAAAGAATATCACATTCATTTTGCTCAGTTTACCAATCTGAGAAGCAACAAGACATCTTTCTCAGGCTTGCTTAATGCAAGTATAGGTGGAAACTAAATGGTAATGTTACAGTTGGTAGTTTTAGACCCCACTGCTGCTAGAGAACATAAGTGTCTCTCTTGATACTTCAGAATAACCCCAGTCATACTTTGGGTTTTATTCTGTTTCATTTAAAGATGGTCTTCACCATCACAAAGAAACTGATTTCAATTAGGAAAATTCTGAAAAAGATTACTGATATCTGTTAGCTTCAGTTTCACTCTATGGAGTCTTCATGTACTTTAGAAAATTGGATGCAACATTTTATTCACTTGCTGGCTCATATTTCTGCCTGTACTTCTTAGCTCCTTCATGGTGCAACTCACCTTTGGAGCAGTTAATGGAATTGCACATTTTTGTACAAGTTGTTCATTTTTTTATTATTTATTTATTAAAGCTGCTTATTTTTCTTCACATTTGTTCTTTCTTGCATCTGAAGTATTTTGAAGGAGGGAGAGAGAGAGAAAATAATTGGCCTAAGTCAAAAGAAAATACATAATTCACAGTGTATTAGTTCTTTGCAGCAGACCAAGTTATTTTTTTAAATCCCAAATGTTATGGCATAATTCTACTCAGCTAGTCTTTTTAAGTGCAGAACAAATGCTTTGTGACAAGAGAGGATTAAAATTCAAACAGTATAGAATCTGACAGTAAATAGGAGAGAAGAGAACCTTAGAAACACCAGAGAGCAAAGCCAAAGGAACAGAATACTGAGAAACAAAAGTATATCTTAACCAGGATGTCAAAGTAGTTTTTCTTTTGATATGATTACGTTGAGTAGTGACAATAATATGGACGATGCTAAACTAGAAACCCTTCCTAACTAGCTATTGATGTAGATATGCTTTTGATGGCTAACATGCATGCAAAGGAAGTAGAGATAACAGAGACAGATTCTAGCTGGGTAGAAGCTGTAGGGAAAACCAAGAACAACAAATAGTCAGAGTGGATTAGCACTAACCAGAGGAACAGAAGAGAATGAGAATGTAAAAATAGTAGGAGGGAAATGCAGTTTAAATTGAAAAATCCACAACCACAATTCCAAATGTAATGTAATGCAGTCTATATTTCATATATTTCTATATGAAATGTAATAATGCCTCTGCAATAACCGAGCTATTGAATTCTTCTTTTAAATGTGCCTTTAACAAGGAAAAGTAAAGGAGATGATTAGGAAGTAAGGAAGACCTTTTAAGTATTGATTCACTAAGAGAAAAAGTCATTAAAAAGGAATTAGGGTTGCCTGCCAGCAAATATAGAAGTTCCTAGATGAAGATTGACACCAGTGGAAATAAGACAAAGCACTCCACAAAATGAAACAAAAATACGAACAGGCACAGAAATGCTCACTTAAAATAAAGCTCTGCACTATTGCTCTGCTTTATCTCACATTTGCTATTTTATTTTTGCCATTGTCATAAAGAATGTTTGCAGAACAGGTCAGGCTTCAATCTACTCATATAGTGCTAAAAAACATGCGAAACATCCCCACCTTCCCTACACCAGTTCCACTCGTGCCTTAGCAATACTGTTTAGCTGGCTTTATCAGTCACTCTTCCTGCTGATAGCAAGATTTTCCAGCCTCGGGATCCTCAACCCGTGGCACTGTGTAAATACAAAGGTAGATAGGGATTGTTCCATGATGCTGACCAAGAATAAGACCTGTTTTGTGAGCACAACCACAGAAGCAGTTTTATCAGTAGCCAACACCATCTCTTCTAGCTCAAAGGTATGGCAGGACTGCGAGTGGAACATGTACTTCCTTCCCAAGGAAAGAGCAAACATTTTAGTTAAAAACACGTTAATTATTTAAGGAACATCCGCTTGATGAGGGGGGTCTGTGCAGACAGGGAATCCATTGCCACCATCGGATATCATGAAAGGTGCTGAATAAAATGCAGAAAGCTGAGCTGTGCCCTTAGCTGCCAAGGCTTCCTTTCAGGGACCAGAAACTTCATGTTTTGTAGATGGAGGGATGTGCTGTTCTTTGCGACATACAGAAGTGGAAGAGAAACATGGGGAAATAACTTGTCCAAGGGCAAAAGCCTCCTCCGAGAGCAGCTGGTTGGGCCCTTTGGGACACTGGCCACCGCAGTGCTCCACCAACGCCCGCTGCATGATCAGAGATGAAATGATGAAGTGTCCCGCAGTCCGGACTGCTTCAACCTCAGTATCGTGTGAATGGAGGAAGAGGAAACGGTTGTTTCTTCTTTCTCTACTCTGCAGGGTGTAATTTAGCCCATTTTTAACCCAGTTTCTCTGTTTTTAGATGGTAAGGCAGATATAATGCCTTAAACTAGAGAGAGTTTTGAATCTTGATTAATTTAAAGTTTGCAAAACACTTCGAGAACCTTGAGTGAAAGAGTGTGTAGGAAGCAGACATGAGGAAGAAATATTCTCTACATTTAGTATGTTAGTTAGGAAAAGCCTATGGAAGAAAGTAGACATTGTTTAGACTGGTTTCAATTATACTTATTTACAAAAACCACTGTTGGCTCAGCTGAGATCAAGATCAAGTAAAATAATTTACCTATTTTAGCAGGGCATGTACATCTTCATACATGTGTTATGATCTGTTTAACTTGTTTTTGTGTTAAAAAAGTATTTTTTAATTTCTTATATGTATACATTTTATTTACAATTCAGTTATAATTGATTTTCCATACATTTTCATTTTGATTTAGCTTGTTTGAGTATTCTGTGATCACTTTCAAACATGTTTGAGATTACTTGGTTGATTTCTGCTCTTCCACTGATCCTGTATGGCAATAAGTTGACATATACCGAGTAGTGAAAACCTTATCATGCTGAATGTAGACTGCTGTAAAGGCATTATCAAACTAAACTCATTTGATGAGGATATGGATTCTGTGTGTAAAATAATAAGCATAGGCTACCAGTTTTGTACCTGGCATTGTTTTGTATCACAAATTACAGATTTTCACCAGGTCCTATGAAGTATAACACTCAGTGCTATGAGTGTCTCAGTATAACATTTCAATGTATTTTGCTGTATTTGGACTGCAGGAATATTGGCTTTATGCTTAATTTTTTAAAGACAATGTAATCTGCTATAACACTGCAATATCATTCTTCTGAAAGTCACAAATATGGGAGCACAAATAAGGCAGTCAGCATTATTTTAGCCAAATAAATTATTTTAACTGATTTTTTTCAAAATAATACGTTAAGGCACAACAATCAGATACATTCTGCTTGAATGTACTTTGAGAAAATAAAAATACTTCTAAAAAATTTAAAACTACAGATTATGTTGTTAATTTTTATGTAATTAACATATTTGACATGCAGTCTAAAGCATGAAGATAAATCTTCAAAAGTTATATATCTAGTAGATATAATTAGTGTGTTCTTCATATAAGATACAGGCCAAGCTGAGCATCAGAAAATGGTCAGGTAGAATTGTCACGTAAGTTTAGGATGCAGTGACTACAATGACAGATTCTCATCCTGATTCCCAGTAAAAAATGCCAAGACTTCAGAGAACAAAACCAGTAAAAATAGATTTTGCTATAAATATGAAAATATGATATCAGCTGGTACAGAACTGTGACTTAAGTAACTTAATATCAAAAAGTTGGACATCTTGAGTTTAGATTTCAAAAGTATTCCAGCAGATTCAATATCTTAGGTCTCTTTTTCTTTTTAGCTCTAGGCTCAGTCTTTTCAGGACTCTCACAGTTCTAATCCCAATTGTTGAATCCAAAGCAGCTTAATAAAGTTCAGAGTTTAGCTTGATTGTTCAGCAGCATTTCCTTGATGAATGCAAATCAAAATGTAAGCATAAAAGCAGGTTTTGAACAAAAAAACAAATCTGTCTTCACAGACTGAACAATTTTCAATGGTGCTTAAATAAAGGAGAGAAAAAACAATTCTCACAGACCTAGTGTCTGTAGATTTAAGAGCAGCCAATATGTGAACAGCCTGTCTTATTTTGGTCTGATTAAGAATATTGCAACACTGATCCTTTTAGATAGTGGGCTGTTCTCAGTCTTCATTATGTGTCTAGTTGGCTTGAAGTGACCTCTTTCATTTAAGTAAAGGGCTGTTAGAATTGGGCAATTAGCACCTGCAGTGAAGTCCTACCTGCAGCTAATTTAGGATCACGGCATACTGGAGAATCCCTTGCTGTCTGACACAGATTTTCAGGACTAATCATGAAAACGAGCTTGTGGAGTTGAGAATCTTTTTTCTACTTTTCCCATTTGGCACCTAGTGATAGCAGAGGTTATTTAGACTTCAAACAAATAACCAAAAGATAGAAGAGAGAGCGGATGAAACTATCATCTCTCACCTTTTCCTGTTAGAACAAGCCAGGCTAAGTGTGTCACTTTCCTTATCTTCATCAGCTTCACTGTTTACTAGCTCTGTTTGTGCTTGGTGATATTCGTTATAGGACACTTGATAACCCATGTGGGAATATACCTACAAGCACTATTTATCTCCAATAAAATTGTTAGTCTACTGTTTGATTATTAGCCACCTATTGCTCTATAAATATCAGATGCTCAAAGTGCAAATGTGTTTCTTCTCAACGCTGCTTTGCTTGAATAAGCAACGTACTGCAAATGGGGCAGCATATATTAAATATGTAGTGTGCAGCATGTCTAGTGTATAAAAGCACTGCATTAGAATCATAGAATCATAGAATCACAGATTCGTTAAGGTTGGAAGGGACCTCCAGAGGTCATCTAGTCCAACCCCCCTGCACACGCAGGGCCACCCAGAGCACATGGCACAGGGCAGCATCCAAGCGGGTCTTGAAGATCTCCAGGGAAGGAGACTCCACAACCTCTCTGGGC
>JAWLRI010000217.1:3420413-3441257 GCA_034781795.1 Crypturellus tataupa | reverse complement strand
CTTGAGGTACTTATACACACTGACCAGGTCCCCTCTCAGCCTTCTCTTCTCCAGGCTGAACAGGCCCAGCTCCCTCAACCTCTCCTCACAGGGCAGATGTTCCAGCCCCTGATCATCCTCATGGCCCTGGGCTTGTTGCACCTAATGGCTTTGGGCAGGGATTGGGTCAAACCTGAATAGGTAACTGAGCACTTGAAAAGATCCAAACACGCGATCCAGAGATGTTGACAGTACAAAGCCTGCAGCTTCCAATGGGTTGTCTGTGTATGTAGAATGCTTGCTTGTGTCTAAGGCGATGTGGCATTATCAGCTGAGCAGTGAATGATTATTTCCAAAAATCAGCTGTTTCAGACCTTCAAACTAAATAGGGATGAACAAATCCAAACAAAGGAGTAGAGAGGGAAATAGGCTGTAACAGGCAGAACAATGATCTTCTGGCTTTTCTAGAAAGTAGGGTTTTTTTTTTTTTTTTTTTTTTTAATTTGTGAAATTAAAATAGAAGACTCACAGAAGTTTCTACAGTAAAAATAAAATATTACTTTTTAAGAGTTGACACAGAATAGTCTATTCTCCATGCCTCAGCATATTTTCTTGCATGAATACAGTCTTATTAAAAAAATCAATCCGTTAAGATGCACACTGGAGCAAGAGGGGGCAGTTCATTCCAAGTTGAAAGTGGCTTTTGCATCTCTTTGTTCAGCTTGGGGGGAGGTGGGAAGGGAAACAGGACGGTCCCAAGTCTCCAGGGACTCTGAGGTGGCAAATTCTAATTGGAACATAAATAGTGTTTGTGTTATCTGCGGAGACTGGCCCCTGCTTGCTAATTGGCATGCTGCGATCATTTTGCAATGGCTGATATAACGCCCTGGTCCATTGAACAGGAAGCTCTGCTGTTCTCACAGTTTGATAATCAATGCATCACTGCACACAATTCCTTTCAAATGTGTGTTTGTTTGTCCTGTTTGCTTAATTGAACAGCTGCAATTACTGTTACATACAGCTGAATGTTAATTCAGGGAAGAGATTTTTTTCCTTCTTCATTATAATTGTATGTATAATTTAGAAAGTTATATAACATGAAGTATTAATTCAGTGTACAAATCTCAAAAATATTGGGGGTTCATAAGAACAGTTTCTACTTGCAAACTTGTAGAAGAATGTAGTATTGTCTTAAAAAATTTGCTTTGATGAATACAGTCCACTGCTTTCCCATAGTCTCTGGGACAAACTCTAACAAGTACAAATTTGTGATGATAGGTTCTGCTTAACCCCTCACTGGAGTACTCGATGTATTTGATCCCTTAACTCAATTTACAGCATGACAGTAATATTTCAATTTTTTTTTTTTTTGATAAATTTGGAAAATATTGTCGATGCTGCTGTTGCAATACAATTAGAACGTGAGTTTGTGTTTCAGGGTGGTTATGCTGCCTACCGGTATGCCCAGCCTGCCACTGCCACTGCAGCCGCCTACAGTGACAGGTAAGCGCTAACGTACTGCTAACAAATACTTGACCAGTGGAAGCTGAAGATGATTTTATCAATTTGCCTTGTTTAAGTCTCATAATTGTCTTGTTGCTCTGCAGATAACTGTGATATCTAAAGCAGGCTGTTTTATTATAATCCATGAATAGCCATAAATTGAGAGATTTTAGGTACTGAGAAATTGAGAATCAGGAATGAGGCATGCACATTCCCAAGCTGTAGATCATACAGTTAATGCCCGTGACCCTTGTGCAATGTGGATAAATACACTTACGGCTTCATGATGATCTGCTACTTAAGATCATTATTTCTTACAAGTGTTATTCCAGTTGATTTAGAATCCAAACCTACTGAATGTCCTCAATTCCCATTGACATTGTTTTGGTCAGTGGAAATTGGGAATGAACAATATCTAAGCTTGAAGTATCCAAGTTCAAGTGAAAACTTTTTTTTCCCCTATTTGCTTCCTTTCCGGATATTTTTTGGAATGCTAGAAAAAAATCAGAATTGCACTCCTTTTGCTGTTTATTTTATCCTAAAAATATAAACCACATGTGGTGAAAAAAGTATCAGGACTTATATTAAAATCTGCACAAGAGAAACATCTAAAGACTTTTGGAATCTAATAGCGATGTCAAAGAAATTAACTCTTCCTCTTACAAGATGAATATTGTGGTCCTTTTGAAGTCAGTGTCTGAATTGCTATTGACTTCGATAGAATAAGATTTTGTCAAACAGCATTAGTCTTTGCAGCATGTGGACATGATATACTATTTGCTGCTAAGAAATTGTACCTTGAATAAAATCAATGCTGCCATTAATACTTTTCAAATACTTGAAAAGTATACAGTCATAAAGGGAGGAATGTGTATTGCAAAAGATAGATCTTATGATTCACTATAATAGCAAGAAGTTTGGTCACACTTCTGTATTCCTGATATAAGAACATTTTCCCCTGAAATCAAGGAGAAAATTTCTTAAATCTTGAAATATATTGAAAAATTACTTTAAATGCTAAGTCAGACATGGCTTTTAAATGTTGCTCTTTCTTAAAGAAATCAAAGGATTAAGAAATTTCAGTGAACTCTTTCTTAGATGGAAGTGCTGTTCATGGATTCCATATTTTAGAATAAAGTACTATGGTCTGAATGTTACAGTGCTATGCATGCATATCTGCCTTTCAAGTGCTTATTCTGGGTAATGAAGATACATTCTTAGTTATGTGAATAAAACAATTTGCATGTGTGGCTGAGGCATGCTGTGTCAGACAGGTAAGCAAGTTACTTTCTATTAATTTCGGGTGAATTTTATTAAAGTAGACCTGCTGTTTGCACTGTTTGCGTTGTCCTATTTCTACTGAGGGTAACCTCCGAGACGAAGTGCTACTCCGTAGTTCCATTTCATTTCCACAAAGGCGTGTTGTTAGCATGGCGCAGAGCGAGGGTTAGAATGCAAAACAATTCTGGATGCTAAAAGATTACTAAAATGAAAGGACAAAATTATAAATAGCCTACTGTGGCTAACCAGTTTTGCCAGGTATCGCTCAGGTGTCTCTGGGTCATTTTGTAGGGTGCTTATTCCTCTGAAAACATGAATTTCCAAAATATTACATAGAGAAACTGATATGGAGAAGACTTTTAAATCTTTATCTATGAGTTAGTGTACCGTCTCATAAAACAAATCCCATGCTCTGCTATTTGTAGAGAGTAAACGCCACTAAAAGTTACACCGACAATGAAAACAAATAAAAGATTTTCTTAAGAGGATAGACGATACAAGATCATCTATCTATGGTAAAGATAGTGTTCTTAAATGCTGTAAAGAAAGCTTAAGATGATATCAATACTAATGAAGTTGTTAGCCTTAACTATTTTTTGAAAAAAAAAAACAAATTCTAATTTGCAGATGCACTTTGTGTATAATTGGAATTGTCATAACCTGAGTTTCATGCATAATTTTAGTTATCTTAAATGAATTTTATATCTCTGACTTTTTTTTTAATTTAGTTTCTCTTTTTAAATATGGTTAATCCTTATGTCTGATTTGCTTCCCCAAGTGAATGTGGTATCTTGTGATAATTACAAATATTGTAATTGAATTTCCTTATTGTAGCCTAAAGCTAGAATAGAAAAAAAAACAGAAACAATCTGCTCAAACCAACATTTTTTGAATATATGAAACTATATGCAAACATGGATACCTCTGAATACTCACCACTACAATTTGTGTTAATTTTAATAACTTTTCATTGATTTTTCACTTAATGTAATTTAGCAACCCTATTGTAAATCATTGCACTGTAAGTGCTGAAATACAGCTCAGTACAACTGCTTGTATCTGTTCCTATTTATGTTATAATTACCTACTGTCCTGTGATAATAGCGAAGAGTCCATATTGGATTATACACTGCTCCTTTTCAGTGTTGATTTCAACTCCTATCTCATTTAATTGTAAATGAAATATATCTACTGTACATTTAAAACCATGCCCAGTAAAATGAAGTGAGGGCATATAGGAATATATTACTGAGGCAGAGACATAACATGAAAATAATGCTTTTTCTATTTTTTTTTTTTTTTGGTCACAGATCATATACATGATGAATGGCAAGGTTCCATAATTGATAGGTTTCTTTAATTGTGCAGATGGAAAGAGCAAATCTTTAGATTGGAGACATATTTTGGTAAATTAAAAATAAAGGTTAACAGAAGGATCTGGGATTCCAGAATCAATATAGTGAGTCAATGGATAATGATTGCTGTAATAGAGCTCTATTGTGAAGGAATGCAATGGTATCCGTGTTTGTCACATTTGGAAATATTGCTGGAAGTAAGCGAAGAATTGTTATATAGGAGAGAATCAGATGGCAAGGAAACAGATAAAAGCAAAATCCTAAGTATTTGTTAAGAAAAATCATGTCCTCCCTCATAAAAATAAATTCAGACCTGAAAGTATCTCCAGTCGCTTCTTAGACATACAACGCTGAAAGAGAACAACGCCCCCCACCAAAAAAAATATTTTATATATGAAGCGATATAATCCCTGAATACCAATCAAAATAGTAGAATGGAAGTCTTATTTTGTGTGATCTATTCTAATTACTCTTAAATATTTGAGCCTCTTCGAAGAACTGGAACAAAAAAAAAACAACAAAAAAAAAATCACCATTCTGTTTTTTTTCTTCCCAAACTCTATAAACTGAGACTATTTGGAATGATAATTGTAATGATATGCAAACAAATCAGATGTCAGTAGAATGCCCACACAGCTTCTACTCAGCTTTCATGTAATATTGTAGAAATATAATATATACAGAGAGAGCTGTTAGATTTCTCTCCAAGTCTGAAGTAAGGAAAACTAGCACAGTCATCAAGTTTGGTATTTCTGACACAGAACGAGTGAAAGCATGGCAGTGGGGCGTATTGTCATTTTGTCATTGCATGTTCACTTGGTGTTGCTAGTATGTCTGTAATGCTGTATTGGATTTGACAGATCCATCACATAGCTCAGTGAATGGCTTGCTTGAATTAAGCCTATGGGCAGACTTATTCACATTTATTGGCTATTGGTTTTGTGTTTTATGATTTGGTTTTTGCATCTTTGATCAGAGTAAGAAAAATGTTCCTTTCTTGCATATTATCTTTGTCAGCAATATTTATGAAAGTGTATGCGGTAGCGTAATGAAACCGAACCCCATTTAGAGTGCATCAGCCCTGCCTGAACGGCAGCATTTCCCCTTGTACTGCTTGCTAACCCTCCAACACGTAGTACTGGTAACGGTGTGTTTATATATGTATGGCTGTGTGCCCATATGTATACACACACGCTGCCCATCCATCACCCACCACGAACACACAGATGCACATGCACACACACGTACATGCGCACATATGTATGAAGGGATTGTGCTCTGGGATTAAGTCTCTTTTTCTAATGTAGTGTCTAATTTAAATTTTGCTATGAAAATGGAAAGATTTCCATTGACCCTTTTGGTGTTTGGATTATATTCCTCATCACTGGAAGCTGACTATTTTTTTAAATTTATTCCTCATCACTGGAAGCTGACTATTTTTTTTAATTAATCCCTCTTAAAAAAAAAAAAAGGCAAATAAGCATATTCTGAAACATTTTGAATGTAACATTTTGTAGAGTAGAATACATATATTTTTCCTATCAGTTTGTGTTACATGTTCTGTGGTCATACATAGGATTTTGTATAAAATTTAAGACAGGACATTTTGTTGTATGGAAGTCGTGTGTCTTCCAGATCTGAAGTCTCACTCCCTATAAAATCCTAATAGTAATTTACCTTTTTAACACATCTATATGGAGTCTTTATTTTTGTCAAAGTAGTAGTTTCTACAGATATATAATTTAACATCATTTTCCAATTCTCTTTCTGAAAGTACCTGAGAGGTATACTTGATTTTTGTAGGCCGATTATCCTAAAATAGATACTAGAAATAGATTTGATTTAGTTGAAAACATGGTCATTAAAGGATCAAAGAACAGAGTAAAGAATAAAAGTACATAAAATACAAAATGTGAACTTCTGTAGCTTGTGGTGATTTGTTGGATAATGTAAACTTCAAGATATTCTATTTTATGAATAACGATGAATGATACTATTACAGTTTTATTCAGATTTTGTTCTCTTATTGAGGATCTTACTAATGATATATACTAAAAATTAGAGATTTGACAGCATATAAAATATCATAGCATCCTCAGTCAGAGTTTAATTTACCATTAAATAATTTCATAGAAAGATTAATATTTTAAACAGTAGTACTTCATTTATTTCATGATCACAGTTTTTAAGATTTAGGAGAAAGAATTCTGTGCACAGTTCTAGTTCTTTAAGTGACTGGTTTAGGGGACAAAAAAGAGTAAGGCACAGCAATGTTTCCCTTCTCTGCTTGCAGCTGGAACCTTCAAACATTTTTGAAATTTGCTATACAAGCTTAGTATAGAGAGGTGCAGAAAAGTTCAGGGGAATTGTGAATGATAAATAAGTAAGAATTGTGTAGTCAATAGTGAGTACAGTTCCTAACTCCCTAAATTTTGAGAATCAAAGAGGCTGCTTGGCATCCTGATAGATATAAAAATGATGTTTAGTTTCTGTAACAGTGACATTTTGTGTATATACAATGACTTTCTGCTTCAAACATTTACATTTCATCTGGTGATGTTTGATTGGTCTAGTGTATTGAGACCCTAATAATGCATTCCTTAATAATGCAAATAAAAATGAAATCATTCAATTTGCTGTTATGGAGAAGTAATAGATTTAGGCATTAGTTTATTCTCTTGTATGTCTCTATGTCTTTATCAAATATGTGGCAAACTAGATGCTCAGTGGCAACATGCTAATATTTCTTAATCTATATTCATCACCTAGATCACAGGTCTGGAAAAGACTAAGAATAGATGACTCATGGTATAGCCATAAGTACATGTTAGTGAAGGGATTAGGAAACAATGTTGGTGATTATGAATAAAGAGAATATAGTAAAACAGGCAAAAGTCAAAGATTAAAAAAAATGCTATGAACAGGGAGTTTCATATCCAGCAATTTTAAAGGAGTTTTCTGAGATAAAAATGTACTGCATATAGGAATTTGTAATGACTGAGGCCATGGTTCACTCTAAAATATTGTAGAAATAACGTTTTGTGGGAGGACACAGGGAATCACATTCATGTAGTAAAGTATGGCAAACGATTATGTAAAAATGACCAGTAAAAATGGGCTCCCCTAGTAGGTCTAGAAAGTTATGTTGTGCGCTTGATGTTTTAATGTATCTTTCTAATATTCGGTAGCATGAACATGTTTTTTTTGATACTTTGAGGACTTGATTTACCGATGTGATACCTGCTTCACTGGTTCAAAGCTGCGATATTACCATAGTGAAAAGGATTAGGGTTCCTCGCCCAGAATCGGGGTTAGCATCTAGGATGAGAGCTTTGTCGTGTCAGAGGAGGTCGTGTTCTTCATATGCTGGTTCTACTTCTTTTCCCTGCAGTTTCCAGTTGTCTTCTCTGTAACATCAAGGCATACATTTAGCATCCTCATAGACAGGGAAACCCTTGACCGTTACTGTAAAATCTGATTTGACATCCATCCCGGGGAGCATAAAGAGAAATCTGAGAGAGAAGGTAGAGGAGAACTAAAGATTAGGCTTCAGACATCTGGTATCCAAAAATGTTCCCATCTTCAAAGATGCTGAGAACCATTGCATAACGGGAAGTGTTAAGTGCTTGGAAAAAAAAATAAAACAGTGCATCTATTTTGACATTTACATATCAACTTCAATATTCTTGCTTTCTTTTTGCTTCATACGTCTAGCCTACATCAGGTTATAAAATGAGTTGCAATTTGGGAGATCCTTACTTTAAAATAAAAGTTCATAACAAATAAATGTGATTACAACTATATTCCTCAGATGCATTTCTTTCCATTTAAGAAAGAGAAAAAAAAAAAATGATTACATTTTAAAATAATTATCAACGTAAGATTTAATACTGACTTCTTCTCTGTAAGAGGTTGTTGAAAGAATGTGTAACTTTAAAATGTTTAAGTGTGTTGTGTTTAGAAAACTGGATAAATACAGCGTTAGGGAGTTATTAAAACATTGATTCCTAATCCAGCAGACCAAGACTGTTACAGTCTGTTGGGTCAGTGCTAGTGCCTGTGACATGATAGACCATAACAGTTCCTCTGGACATGTCAGTGTCTAATTATACAGGTTTTAGTTTTCAGATCATTGACTCGATAGACCACAAAGAGGCAGATAAGAACTGCTACAAGTACCTAAGTGCTTTCACTGTGACTGCTTTAAAAGTAAGAAGGAATTAAAAGCGTTGTGAAAGAGGTAAAGAGAAAGAGGAAAAAGAAGTAACATGGATGAAATGTTACTAATATTGTAAGGAATGTGTTGGATATAGTCCATATGGATTTGCCACTACAAATTGTCCCTACACAGGAAATGTATTTAATGGAGGCCAGGAAGTATTAAAAGATATTTAAAATAACTATGTAGGTAGAATTAATAAAGATGAAAATGAACAATCGTAGGTTTTTTTAGTTTAATATTGCTTTTTTTTTTTTTTTCTTTTTGCTATAGCACCTCCCTTCTCAAAGAATTGCCAAGCAGTATTAGGCATTTACTTAGATATTTTTCTTTGCATACTTTTGAGATTGTTAGTTGTATGTGCTCCTAATACTCCAGGGACAGACCTGTGGCAAATCAATAGTGAATAAGTAAACAACAGGAATAGATAAAGCTAGCTTACCCACGTATTTGAAAGAAAAACCTTTAGTGGACAATGTCCTAGAATCTTTCACATGCATGCAAAAGAAAAGGAAGGTCTTTGTTTCAAATTTCAAATGGAAAGCATATTAATCTGTAAAATCCATTTCATCTATTTGAATGAATTCTTCAATCAATTCCATGAATGTTTTCATAAAAAGAATGAAAAATATGCCTAAAATGCAGTAATAGCTAGAATTTTCAAATTCAAATGCTAGAACTTTAAAAATAGCCTGCAACTATCAGACCTGAATTATATTGTCATTGGTTTATGCTGCTGACACTCAGTGCCTCTGAAAATTAGTCATTTAGTTCTTCAAATGAGGGTTTAGATTAAATGTATAGCATTTGTTAATTTTATTAATAGAATTTGTTAATTATAGTAAAATGCCAGCAGTCTTAGAGCTGTTATACAACCAGCATCAATATGAATCCTACTACCGATTTAGGAGTTGTTCAAAATGTCATCTATTTGTCTAGATTTCATTTTTTAAATGAAATCCTCTTGCAAATAAATACACATAATCTTAATATGTATATCATATAAGTATTTTTTTGTAGTGTAGGGACTATAAAAGGACCATAAGGCCTTAGATATGTAAAGAAAGTCCACTGATACAGCAGGTAAAATCAGTTCAACCTATGCATATCTGTAGAGCACTGATTAAAACAAACAAAAAAAGTAAAATGATAAAAAAGGGAAGAAAATACACATAAAATTAAAATATAAGAGAAAAGATTATAGAAATTTACCTTTTGATTGTGATTTATGACATTGTCCACATTCTGGACGTACTTCAGAAATCAATGTATTTTTGGGCAACAACTATGCAAAATTCTACAATACAGAGACAGTCTGCCATATAAATTAATTGTGCAGTCTTTGGCCCTGACAGAGGGGTAAGAGGAGAGAGAAGGGTTTATGTCCAAGGCACTCGCATGCAGGAGTTGTAGCCACAGTGTTCACAGTATGGGCTTTTTTCCCCATTAATATTAGACTGTGCTAAAAGCATCTGTCTTGATAGTTTTTTTTTTTTTCTTCTTCTTCTTTTTTTTTTAGTTACCTAGTTCAATAGAAGGGTTAAAACAGGATTTTTTTTTTGTTGTTGTTTTTCCATATGGTCTGTGAGTCTGACATAAAATTACAAATTATGTGAATGCATCTTCTATTGACCACATGAAGGATTTTTTTTTTCCTTTTTTCTTTTTCTTTTTCCTTTTCTTTTTCCTCCTTCCTAATGAAGGCATGTGCCTCTGGTCTTGGGAAGACCACATCCCAGAAGAGTTGGGTTTTTCTATCTTTTTTTTTTTTTCTTGAAATGTGTTTTTCACAAGTGCAAAACTGCTTTCTGGTATGCTAGTGAGTTCCTCCTACTCCTGAGGTTGTGTGACTGGATTAGGAAATGCCTTAACGCCTAAAACTTTACTATTTCTTGGCTTCCTGGTATCCTCCTGTCTTTGGTTATGGGTAAACCACACTGCAAAGGGCCCAAGGGCCTGTGTTGAGTGCTAAGTCCTCATTCTTAGGCCTCACTGGTAGGCCCAAGGGCCTAAGTTGAGTGCACAGATAACGGCAATAGAGAGGTGCTAATTTAATCGCCTAACCTGTTGATCAAATTAAGGGCTTGGTTAATTGCTTGATGTAGCACAGAGTCACTTGAGACCCTCTAGGGCATCAGAGAGACAAATGCGACCTTGGCTAGGGGACACCCTTGGCGTCCCACAGCCAGGCCCCGGGCTGGCTGCCCTCCCTGGGCACACGAGGTGAGCGCTGGTGTTCACTGGGAGGCAGCGGTACAGGAGCAGATGTGTTAATTTCCTCCTCTCCATCCACCTTTGAGGACTGCCTCAAAATGTCAGAAATTTCTGTTAAATGTCATTTAACAAAGTGGTAAGGAATGACAGAGGTGGGAGATATGTTATCCTTTCACTCTGAAAGCAAAATAACTAGGTAAAAGCAGAATATCTTATGTTTTCCTCTCTGTTTTGACGTTGGTAGTAGCAGTTAGGTTGAACAAGCAGCTCTGAGGATCAAAATTGCCTGGTGTGAGAGAGATAGAGAGCAGTCTAAGAGTAAAGGATTATTTTCTTGATGTACATCAGGTCAACCAACTTGATGGTAGTGCTGTTGAGGCTTCGTATCACTCAATAAACCATTTTTTCCCTTTCTAATTTCATTTTTAGTTCATTTGATATAATTTATGAGTATGACTTTAAAGTTGTTTAGTTGTCTTTTATCTGTTGTGATTCAAATGCCGTATGATAATGTACTTGGATGTTACAGTAATGGGAATATAAAACATTGTAATAGTAAATACAGCCTTCTTTCTGTAGTTATTGTAGTAATAGCAACAAGTTTAAATTGGTTAATAGCCTTGATATTGAAATTTGGGACACTGGAGAGAAGGAGTTTGAGAAGGCTTCATAAAATGACTTTAGAGAGGGAGATTTTGAAATTTTGCCCATACTTGAATATCACGGAAAGTATTGGGCCAACCCACCACCAGCGATGTTATAATTCACAATTTAAATAAATAGTCCCTGCAATAAATAAATAAAAACTGAGGGACTTAAAAGCACTGAAGTCTGAAACTTTAGATCATGGTGGGGAAAAAGTATTTTTAATAATATTATGAGAACTGTGTATATGTATCTCATATGTCTGTATACTTCTACAGACAAAATCTATTTTTAGCCCCAGATTCCTGGAGAATATAATTTGGAATAGTTCCAAGAAAGTCAGTGCTTTCATTCAATATGCATCAGTTTTGATCCATGAAATCTAAATACTGACTATGCCTCTAAATCACGTGGTGCTCTTCAACAGAGCAAGTCAAATGATTACATACAATTTAAATCTTCCCACTGTAATGTCTGTACGGTTCTGCACTTGCTTTGGTCTTAATTTTCTCTGTTTTGTGGCTCTGCACTATTTTCAACAGTTCCTATATTTAGGCAGGATGCTGCTGCACTTGTGGTAAGCAAAATAATTTAGTAGGTAAGTTTAGTAAGCGAGGTCCAGGAATTCTGGTATATGAAACCTGATCAGTGCATAGTTTAGGGGATTATGACTTCTCTTACATTTTAATTTTCCTAGAGTTATTGTGCTCATTTTTAGGAAAGTTCTGATTCCTTAAAATCTCATTTGATCTCTGCTATGGCTTCTATTTTATGGAGGCTTGATGTGGCCCAAAAGGTGGCTTATAACTTCTAGGAGATCTTGCTTAGATTATGTGCGTGACAATATTTTCTCCTTAATCATATGCCGAAAATATTCCAACTTTTAAGGGAGAAGAGAGGACACAGGCAACACAGGGCAAATTTGTACCCTTTGTCCCCAGCAATCCAAATATGTAGATTTCCTGAGGTACCTCTGGAAAATAGCAGGGCCAATAGCAATAGTACAGCACAGCAGGGAAATTATAATAATAGATTGATGCTCTTCTAGGTATATGTGGTAGCAGAGACAGAGAAGCACTACTTTGTGAAGTGTGAAGGAGCTGCACTCCAGCCTTCAAAGGGAGCATGCAGAGAAGTAGTTTGTCCTGTAGATACTTTGGATTTGTGCTTGATGGTATTGAGAGCCCTTCAGTCATAACAAGGAGTATCTGAGACCCATTTTCTGAACTTATATCGGCTTCCCTTGAGGAAGGGATATTTTTAAGCATGTATTGATCCACATATATTTATGTGGAACAGAGCTTCATGTGTTGAGAAAACATCTAGTTAGTTTTCTCAGTGAAGAGAAGCTCCCTGCATTCTATACGTGATGGAGCCTGAGGTTCCAATCCTGTATCCAAGTCAGCGTGAGACCAGAACCTCCCTGTCTGCTTGAAGCATATGATGCTGTGATTCCGAGCTTGCTAATGTAGTGTGTTTGAGGTTGGGAATATCAAGGTAGTTGGGAAAAGTTTCCAGGAAATTCATAAACATTCTCTAAACAACACTTCTGATTTGTTAGAAGCAAGATGATAGGAGACAGTTATTCTTAAACCATTTGGATGCACCATTTTGGCAAGGGAGAGTACCGGCAAAATGTACTTATGAAATGTTCTGGGCCTCCTAGTTAACTTATGGTACTATAACCATGCTGAAGAAATTAGTCTGTGGTGAGGAAAAAAGGGTTTTGGACACCCCAGAAGGCCAAGTTTCTGTATGTACATAACATTCGATTACATCATGTGTCATCAGTAGTGTTTTTCACTAAGTAATGTCTATCATGAAAAACCTTAGTCAATCTTCATTTAAATTCCTATTCTTCACTTTGGTTTAATATGTTATTTTCTAAATGTTGTAAATCAATGAGCTGGCTAAATTTAAAATAGGCTACTTTTAGAACAGAGCTGATAAAGTGAACCTGAAAATATATATATATATATATATATTTTTTTTCTGTCCTTTCTGGTGTTCAGTGCTGCAGACTATGCTTTGAATGTAGCCCCTGGACTTTTTCTGCCCGTCTTCTGTCATCCCCCAAACTTTCAAAGAGTGCTTGGATTCCAAGTACTAGTGTCCTGTTCCATCTAAATATAAATTTTTAGAAGCCAGTGGCTGACAGTCACTCCTGAGGACATAAGCTCTAATGTAGCTAATCAAAGATCTTGTGATAGAACATCTCCTATAATAAGTCCAGTACAGAAAATATATATGAGAACCTCACTTTTTTTCCCAAGCTTCTCTGAGGAAAAGATGCTAACAAAAATTTTGTCAGGATGCCCTGGTCAGAGACTCTTCTAGAGCTGTTCCCCGTTCTGCCGTGCATGACATCGGTCACAGGAAGGGAAGAATGAAGGGATTCGTTCATACATAGGGTTTCTTCACAGAAGTGGTTCTGTATCTTAAAGAGCCATAGGGAAGATAAGATGTGGATTCTAGTGGTTAATTTTTTTTTCTTTAATTCATTTTGATGCTGTAGTATGGGCTGTTTTCACAAGCTAACAGCATCAAGGAGGAGGTAGGGAAAGCAGATAGTATTTTAGTCAGAGAGAAGACCACCTGTGCAGAAGTAACTCAGTGGCTACTTCTCTGCTATGTAGAGGTTCATGGCATGAGGGGCCAAGCAGCTCTGTGCGGAGCCTGACCGGGTTTTAGGGAAAGCAAGGCATAAGAAATCAAGCAGTGTTGAGCCTTTTTTTGAAATTGAGGTGATACAGATCCTTCCCAAAAGCACATTTAATTTTAAAGATATCTTTGGTACCATACCTGTCAAAACTCTACAGCAGCCTTCAGTTTCCTAGTATAAATAGCAAGGCATCCATGGGGTTAGGCAAGGTAGCCCCTGCAGCAGTGGTTGCCCTTGGGAAGTAGCTGCAGAGGTGGAACCAGCTGTGGGGAAGCCCAAGGGTCCTGCCCATGCGCTGGGGTTTGCCCAAGGTCAGCCAGAGGCTCCCGTGCTTACAGGGATTGCATGTACCAGGCTGTGCATATCAGGCATGTCAAATACAGCCAAATGTGCATTCAGATCTATCTATCTATATATATAACATGATCAATATATTTATCATGTTACTCTTGCAGTTAGCCTTTCTGAGTTATCCCAAATAGTAACGCTATAAATAAAATTTTCTGGATTTTATGTACATGTTGTTTTACATCTGCAATTTTAAACAACAAGCAGTGAAGGTTTAATCTTATGCTTTAGTTACTAATATACAAATTTAATTGGTTGAAACAATTCTTTGTTTCTTTTTGTATAATAAAATTGAGATGCACTTAACATTTTCTAGTATTCTTTTAAACCACTAAAGAACTTGTTTAGTGCAATTTAAAAGAGATGATATACAAGAAAACAACCTAAAATGCATTGGGAAGTTGCAGCATACCCCTCCTGTGAGATTCTTTTGCATAATCAATTCACTTAGCTATTAAAATTGATCTTTAAAGCTACTATACTGTATGCACTTAGCTATTAAAACTGATCTTTAAAGGGAGCAGTCCTACATTTGCAAAGGACCGAGTTAGATTAGCTGGCCTTTTCCAGGTCTACTTTCCATGTATTTTAAGAAAAATAGCGGTGCCAAATAAAATACTGTGGTGCCAACGGGCTCAGTAGGACATCTCCTCTCAATTATGGGATTGGCCACACTAAGGAATGTTTGCTTTGGACAGCAGGGGAGATGTATAGAAATCAGGTCTTCCTCTGCGGTAGTATAAGTAATTCTATAGAATTCAAGTAAATAAAAAGTCAGTCACTATAAAACATTAGAGCCATTAAGCTACTAAACAAGCGCTTGAAATCAAGAGGAACACCTAAGTAGTCATAATAAATTATACTGTCTCACTGAGCTCCAGCCTCTAGACTGACTGTCCATTTAAGGTATTAATACATTATCATTTTAATTCTCAGAATTGCTAGGCTGAACAATATGTACTTTTTGCCTTACTTTTCAAATTAATTTATGGAATTGTCAAATAAATTTTCTGAAAGCAAACTATAAGGCAAATAGGATCTTCCTATATGAATCAAAACTATATATCAAGGAATGTTTATAGTAGTTTTTTTGAAGTAGGTACAATTTTAATTAAATTTTCTCATATTAGTTTTCTACCATTAATAAGTAAAGAGAACTGGTTTAAAAAAAAAAAAAAGAGAGATTTCAGAGCAATTTCAGTAATATGTGATAGGAAACTTTTTTTTTTTAAATAAAAGTTAGTGTTCTGAGTCTTCCTGTAGGTAAACCTTCCTATTATCACCAAAGTTGATAATACCAGCAACAATATGAGTAAATATAGTGACAAATAATGACGTATGAAATACCAAATAGCTGTGGGTATTTCTTTATAATGGTAAGGTCATATTCCTTTAAGTTGTTTTAATCTTTACCCGTTCATTTTTTTTAACTCATCCTAGAATCACCATTGTAGGTGATTCTGTGCAAGATAAATATCATGAGTTTGTGAAATTCCTGCAGGTGACAAAATAGAGAACAAAATTATCAATCTGTATATCCAATTCAGAATAGGAAAGTTAGATGAAAAATATATTTTGGTCAGTAAGTTCATTCATAATAAAATAATACAAGTGCAAAAATTTCTCATATAAAGCAGAGGCAATAATAAGGTAATGCTGCTTTTAATCTTAACCAAATCCTGTCCCTGTTTTATGGATCACAGATTCCTCTTTTTCCTTCTTTTTTTTCTATTTTTTTTTCCTCCACAGAATGTGAACTTTTAAATAACAAGGTTCACAGGTTTTTAGCAAGAATTTAAAATGTCTTTAGTGTATTGCAGGTAAAGTAATAGAAATAGATTTTATTCTCTTAGGGCTTACCCCTCCAAGGTTCTGTTACCCCCATAGATATTTGCTCCCGACCTAAACAAGTTTATGTAGGAGCCTCAGAGTACTTGGTGCTTCACAGGGTTTTGATCATCCTGCAGAACTGACTTTTCCAGGTAGGATTTAGTACAAACAAGACCTAGTTCCTTTTCTGTAGACTCTTGCATTAAAGCTGTGCACAATCTAAAACACTATTTTTTACCTCAGCAGTGCAGGCTGGAGAAGCTGCCTGTAGTTTGAAGTAAAACAACACCTAAGTGTTAAAACTTCAGCCAGGTTCTTCATTTATACTGCATAATACAGACATCATCCAAGAAGTCTATGTATATCCATGCAAAGGAAAAAAAAAAAAAAAT
The DNA here is from genome assembly GCA_034781795.1 of Crypturellus tataupa. Taxonomy (NCBI): domain Eukaryota; kingdom Metazoa; phylum Chordata; class Aves; order Tinamiformes; family Tinamidae; genus Crypturellus; species Crypturellus tataupa. The sequence goes on along the minus strand of JAWLRI010000217.1, from coordinate 3,424,829 downwards.
GCTAATTCTCAAATACTACCCTAAATCCTGTTTGTTTTATCTTCATAAATTACAAATCAGGATTTGTGCCACAATGGAGCTCTCGGCTAGTGTATTTAGGATTTTTCTTTTTATATTACCTGTGGAAAAAAGTTTCGCAAGAGAAGGTTTATACCAAAATAATGATTTCTCTAGCTTATTGTCTTAAGATTCTGCAAAAATCTTTGCATGTATTTGGATGGCACTATATGAGAATATACTGTGTCATATTTTTTATAAATAGCAGAAAATTAATTTTCTGTTGAAATCATATTAGAAATATAAAAAGTATTTTACTTTTAATACTTGCATTTAAGCTGTGCTAAGTAATTTGCATTTTTAAATAGTTTTTTTACATACTTTTCATTAGTGCCCTTTAGTGTCTATATTAGTATAAATACCGTTTGATTATTTATTAGCCTTTATATTTTAGCATGACATATCTGTGACACAAAACATGAAGCTTCCAATGCAAGAGTTTGTGCATAGTCCATATCCAAATGTCACCATTATTTCATTTAAAAGATCCCAGCATGTCTACCTCATGATCCTTATAAACTCTGTAGTACTGAAATACGTCAACACTTTTTCTTGCTACATTCATTAAAATTAAGCACCCTTCCCCTACCCCATCTGTAAACATCAAGTCAATTGGCAGCTAGCACATTGCCCAGTCAGCAAGCAGTATTGTGAATTTTATCTTCTCTTGCAGAAATCAATTCGTCTTCGTTGCAGCAGATGAAATTTCTTGTAACACCTCTGCAGGTAACAATCATTGATACTTCTTGATGCATCCATCCAGGTCTCAATATCCTTTTTCACATGCTGCATTTAATCGTAAGAGAAAGCATAGGAAAGTCCATAATATAAATCTTTGGGATACTTTCATTAATTTATAGCTTTAGATTCTGCCATATAAAAGACTTTAGGTTATTTTGCTGACTTTGGTGTTTTATTTCCAGTTTAAGTATTACATGGCCTAGAAAAGTAAGGATATGTTAAACCTTCTAATAAAAACTTACTGTGCAGTACAATCGAGATTGTAACTTTAAAAAGCCAAAGCACTAATGAATTAATGAAAAGAATTAAGGCTTAGATGTATGTACTACGTTGTAAGTGCTATCGATTTAATGATTTTTTTTCCAACTCTTTGAGGGCAAATAGTGCCCACAGGGGTACTGGAGACCCCAAAGCGCTCACAAAGTCTATCCTATGGATGAGATAGTGGGAAAGAGGGTCTGTGTCTTCAGAGGATCACCCTCTAGTAAGTAAAAGGTCTCAGCTGCTTTGTTGCTCTGCTGTCATTGTTGCAAGCATGGGTACAGAAGAATGAAGAGTGCTCTAAATATGGTATTTATTAATGGTGATTTATAAGTATATCGAATATTTCAAGGGATTTTTTGTTGCTGATATTTTTTGAATATAATAGTTTGAACAATGTTAGCCTTAATTCAGGTAAGGATGATGTTTAATACTACATCAGAAATCAAAAGCCAAAATAAATAGTAACCGTTCTGGGCTATATTCTAACAATAATGTTATGCAAAATAATAACTGAGTTTGTGGGAACTGTGTATATTGAATGATGGAAAGGATATATAGTCTGACACAAATTGTTAATTATGGAGCACTTAATTATGGAGAGTTTTCTATTGGGTGGAATAAATGACAGTTGAAGAGTTTGCTCTTTATGCTATAGTAAACTACGTAAAAGCAAGTAAAGAACATTATATATGGAAAAAAAAAGACAGTGATTAAAGCTGACATCTGCTGATTAATACTCTGTTTACCAGCCATAGTGTTTTGGAAGATATTTTAAAAAGTTTTTCTATTACAAAACGTGATTTAACCTAACTTTTTCAGAGCCCTAGATCAGTAACAGAATACATTTTGAGAAGAAAACCTGTGACCCTTTTTTGATCTCACTAGACTTGGATTTTGGTATTCATTATTCCACCTGTACCTTTCTCTTCCTGTTCTGCTCTGTAGTGAGCAGTAGTAGGGAGACTACTGACTTACAGATCTAGGCTATGTTAAGTAAATATGTAGAAACTGATTTTAGTGGGTTTTTTTTCTTATGAATTCTTGAGATAGGCATGGGGACTTCAGTATTTTTTTCTTGTTCTGAAAGCAGTTTCATGTTCTGCACAGTTAGCCCTTGTAAACAATATTTTATTCCTGTAATAAAGACATTTCTTCAGGACAGGCAGAATTTAAGTGTTCAGAACTGTGTACCTATGCCCTGTGTCCCTACTTCGGCACTCCATTCTTGTTTATCAGTAAATTCAGTGAACTTCACACAGAAGAAATGGGGTCTCTGTGTGTGTTCATGAAAGTCAGTTTACTCTGTTGAACTGGTTCATTAGTCAAGCATCTTTGCTTAGGGATGTTTCTAACCAGATGACAAACATATCAGTAATAGGTGACTGTAGGTACTTTTTTTGTTACGTGATCTAAAGGAGTGAGCTAATGAAAGCCTGTACCTTCTGTTCCTTTCATACCCAAATTTTTAGTTGCAGAATTAAAAGGACTTTTATCTGTATAAAAAAAATCACACTCAGGTCCATATTCCTGTGTACTACAAACTGCCAAATTGAAGTTTATCTATCAAGCCAGTAAGCTGATTTTCAACTAATTCATTTCCTGATACTTTGTGTTTTAAAACAAACTGTGTATGTGTGTGTCTATGCATTTCTAGACACACACTACAACTCCTGCCTTTGTGTTTTCAGATGCATGCAAAACAATACAATTTTATTTGCTAATAGTGCTCCTAAACTCTATCACGCTGATTCAAATGTTTGTCAGTCTGGTATAAGATGGAGTTACTGCTAATATATGACATTCTCTCTGTTTGAAATGTGAGAATATGTGTGTTTTACCTTTTTTATTTTATTTTATTTTATTTTTGGTAAAGAATGTGTGTGTTTGTGGAATTCAAATACTAATATAACAAGTCAACTTGGCTTTGGAATTTTAGCATTTATGGAAGGTTTGGGTGTTTTTCCTGGTAATACATACATATTTCTTCCTAATGCCCTGCCATTCCTGTCAGGGGAGGCTTAACCCTCAGCTGCATGACATTTTTTTTTCTTTTTATGATTTGCAAATTAAATTATCTTGAAGAAATGATTATGTGTTAATTAATGGATTGTGGGTGCATATACACATTTGCATTTATCTTTGTGCATCCATTCTTGTATGCACATTATACAAAGGAAGCATACGCCAGTATCTGATGGAGGGATCCTACCATGGGAAATTGTAAAATGTTTTGCTCCTCACTGAATTCAGTATGTTCTGAGGCTAAAAATAATTACTCTTCAGAAAAAAGTTACGTGCTTCTGGGCTCGATCTGTTCTGGCAGGCCTGTTTAAGCAGTATATAAGGAGAGCTGAACTAGAACAGAGGTAGAGAAATTAGCTGAAACCTTGTTCCGATTTGATGCTGGAATTTTAACAAGGGTCTCTGCAGAATTTCCTCCAGCACATCTCTGACCATGGGATTATTAGGAGGGAATTCATCCTGGGGCTTCTGGCTGGTGGGAGCTATAGGCATTTTGTTATTATCAGCCTCCCTGTAATTCAAAATGAGGTCTAGAATTTCCATTTTATTTATTACATAAATACAGGATAGTATTTATTTTGAATCTTTAGCATTTTTAATGCATTTTTCAAAACAGAGCTTAATATGCATTTTATGTCTTGTAGAAATATTTAGCTCTTAAAGTATTTTTTTGGGGGTATCTTTTCCAAGTGCATTAGTATGTACCTACATATTATATTTTATATTTTCTCTGTGTGTATGTGTGTTATAAATGTGACAGGGTCATTATTTCAGATTTATGCTACTCTTATTTTCTTCCTGTAGTTTTTAACTGTTATCCACCTGCCATCTAGGAACACAAATACCCAGTGGCATTGCATACCTGGCATTATTTCCTTCCCTTCCCCACCTGGCATATACATTTATGATTTGGGGTTAAAAGAGAGAGAGGCAAGTGTACAGCATGAACGTGCATTTGGAATGAAGTGTGGTGGGAAGTAGATATAACTTCTATCCAATTGTGACTTCATTTATTTATGTTTTTGAGCACAGTCATCCCCAGGAGGTGGGATTTTGTGCGTGTGAAAGAAACGCGTTAGAGGGCTTTAGAAGTTGACAGTTCAAAATTAAATTATTGACTATCATTTGGTGAAAGATACAGTTTCCAAAAGAGATTAAACATTCTGAAAGGTTTATTTTTCAACTCTAGGAAAAACGTATAATAAAAGCAGGTAAACTAAGGAAGCAAGTAGTGGAGCTTGTAGTTTCAAAATGGTTTCATGGAATCATAGAATGCCTAAGGTTGGAAGGGACCTCTAGAGGTCATCTAGTCCAACCCCCCTGCACACGCAG
>JAWLRI010000217.1:3413351-3420313 GCA_034781795.1 Crypturellus tataupa | reverse complement strand
CTCCTCTTAATGCACCCCAGGATCCCATTGGCCTTCTTGGCCACGAGGGCACCCTGCTGCCTCATGGTCAACCTGTCATCCATCGTGACATTTGAACAGAATGTTAGCAATTTTTGATCTGGGCACTGGCAAACATCACTGCAATTTTCCTGTATACCATCGTTAACCTATCAACTCTGATGCTGTCACAATTTTAATCCATGGAACAATAGTAAGGTGCAGGGATACTGATTTAAAAACAAGTTAATACTGGACAAATTGCCTAGGCGGTAAGAGGCCTGATGCAACTACCTCCACACTGTACGAGACAAGGACGGGATTACTTCTGTACTATATCATGATCAGATTATACTCTCTGAAAGGAATTTCCAAGAAGTGCATATCCAAACTGCTTTAGGAAAAAAATGCCATTTCAGAGATACTTTTATCAGCCTTTTTGAAGTACTGTGTAAAGACATATGTTCAGTTGTGAGAGGTTCTTTCATTTTAGTACTGCTGCCAATGGGTTTGACTTTATTTCATGAAGCAATTTGGCTGGGAAAATAATCATTTTCTTCAAGTTGCCTTTATTATTGCATTATGCTCTTCCAGTAATCAGATAAAAGCAAAGATGAAGGAGCATCTGTAAGGTCTTTGTGCTAGTATTTATTTAAGCCTGTACTGCTTTTCCCTGTGAAAAATAGCAGATGCTGAAGTTTTTGCGTTGTAAAGACTAGGAAATGTTGTACTAATGCACATTATTAAACATCTTCAATAAATTTGAGTGTCCTTTATGCTGGCAGTTTATACTTCCTTTTACTGCAGCTGTAAATAGCTGTGTATGGCTTGTACGGAACCGTGTTTGTTACTGCTTTTCCTGCTCTTGGTAGTTACATGGTGAGATGTTCAGCCACAGGATCAGCTGATAAAATCAGTAAACACATTGGTTGTCCTCTGTTCTTCCTTCGTGAAGTTTGAATAATCCTTCTCGCTCACGCGGTGGAAACCCTGGCAGCCCTTTCTGGCATCCTTGTCATTATCTCGGTGACAGCTTGCCTGCCTCGTGCTTACAGTTCTAGGTCAGTTCGCATGGCTGGTCAAATGTGACAACATGACAAGATTAAGGGAAGCTGAGGTGCTGTGATTTGTAAATGGAGGATTTGCAATGTGAAGCTACTTTGATAACAGCAATAGTGAATAATCTGGGTTTGCCCTCAACAAGTGCATATAAGCATGTGTGCATCTTCTGTGCTCTTTTTTAATGAAGCAACTGGACAATTTTTTTCTAATAGAATGAAAACAGAACACCTGGAGGGCAGGCTGTGTGGGTGTGCATATGATCGTGAACGAGTACATGATTTAAAAATAAAATTTAATATCTTGAGACTATCATATTACATTTCAAACCTTAAACAAAAAGGGATATTATGTACTACAGATCTTTACATACAATCATAAAAGACTAAATGTAATATGCAAAGTACACAATATATTTAATGAACTAGATGAGAATTTATTCAAGTGTTATGGCCCCAAAAATGTAACAGCGATACTTAATAGGAGAATACTTTACAAATTAAAGATATACTTATTTTTCATTTAAATAAATACATTATTTTAGTTGTCACCTGATATCAAGCTTCAGATTCCCTAGTGGTTTATTATTGTTGTTATTATTTTGGTATGTAGATAAAATCTAACTTTCTGTTGTAGAAATTAAACAGAAAAATGTTGCTAGCATGCAACTGCGTTAGCGTTTTAACCAGACATGAAGTCAAATCCCCGTGCCCAGGGAGAGCTGCCTTTGACCATTAGGAAATGCAATTGTGAAGCTGGAGAGGGTTTTCCAGGCAGATCCGTCCCTGGTGCCTCTGCCCAGTGCTGAGTCAGCCCCAGCTCGGGAGGGCTGTCGCCTGCGCAGCGGTTTGGAGCACTTTTACATTTCTGCAAAGCAGCCAATACCTGTCATATTTAATTAAATATGTTTAACAAGATGGCAGTTCGACTTGGGATGGCTGCAAACACATAACAAAGCTGAAAAGAAGCACAGGCTGGAGTTCGGGAATAAAACCCAAACCCAGGTCTGCGTGCCAGTGACTGACATTCCTGCAAAACCTGCCCATTTGATGTCAAGAAGTCAAGAGTCCTGAATTTGGAATTCTTCTCTGGGTACAGAAAATCCTCACTAGGTCAATTATGGTTTGTTTCGTTCCAACCTGGAGGAGCAAAGTACGGACTTGTTTTTTTTTCCTCTTCATATTTCAATGACTTATTTGTGACAATCCCTTCATGGAAATATGATATTATTGCTTATTCATAGAATAGACTATAGTCTAGTTTCTTGGTCTCTCTGAAAGCTTAGAAATATTAATGCTCTGCTAACAGGAAATCCCTCCTGACCTTCAAGATATATAGGAGTTCAACACTGGTGTATACCTGGAAATTTCGCTATTTGATTACACCTTGACTACCTGTACTATATCGTCCCAAGTTACTTTCTCTAGCCCATCACAAATCTGTAAACTGTTATCAGCAGTAAAGAAGAAAATGATATGCAAAGGAATATTTTATGCTCTTTCCTTGCAAAATCATCTTAGGGTTTGATATTGCACATTTTAAAACTTTGCATTTTAGCATTCTTAACCTTTACAATAAGGGAAATGACTGGGAAGTATTTTTATGAGCTGCTTTCAGTCATTTTACTTGGTCTTAAGCAAAGCCTTATGGTCGACTCTGCTCCTGATTGCCCTCTAAGATATTTAGAGACTTACTCCTAAGTGAACTGACTAAAATGCCTCAGGTTGGTTGATGTTAATATCCAAATTAATTGAAGGCGTTTAATTGCACATGCCTTGTTGTGAGGTTAGCCACCATTCACCAACACCATCTTTTTCTTTCTTTTTTATTTTTAACAAAATTTTGTTGCAGTTCCTCATAAGATCAGACACATTTGGATTGTCTTTTCCATGTCGCTGTGAGCCGTGAGCAGCAAGAGGCACCTCCTGCGAGGGCACCCATTATGTGGTTGAGCAGGCAGGAGATGAGGACCAAACTGCTCTTCATATTCAATTTTCTGTCACCGAGCCGAGTCATTTGGTTGCTTCTTTGTAAAATTTAGCAATAATAATAGTCAATAAAATTATTTCAGTAATTGAAAATTATTCACACATGCAGGTTAGAAGAAGCAGTAATTACAAAATTTAATTGTTCGGTTATAATCAAAGATGGTTAGGAGTGGATTATATTGTGGAGATGTTAGAACAGCATCCTAGTGATATACGCAGTTTGTTTTTAATGTGTAACAGGCAATTAGAACATAGTGTTATAGTATTTTTCATTTTAATTTAACTTGACCACTTGCTGAGGTTCTACCACAATCTTAACTTCTTTAACTTCTTTTTCTTTATTTTTTTTAAATATCTTCATCACTTTCTATAGTTCTTTCAGCAATACCTAGACTTTAAAAAAGGAGGGGAGAGAAATGATAAGAAAGAAATAAGCACTAGATTACTAAATAAATTCTTGTTTAAAATTCTCATTTTTTATACTTCTCAAATCAAGAATAATTTCTTACATATTCTACACTATGATTTTTTCCCTTATTTTTGTTATTGTTAAACATTATATTACATATGTTGTTAAGCACTTTGCAAATTTCTCCAGTGAGAATCAAAGCTTGATTGACTGTCCTACCTTATATGGAATACAGCCACATTACCAAAGAATTTGAATCCTAAAAAGATAATCAAGTGGAGAGAAAGAATTGCCTTGCTAATTTTTAGGAATTTCAGCAATAGCTACAGCGGCTGTTTCAGAGAGAGAGAGATTCAGTTTAAAAAGCCTTACTAAAACTAATCCTAAACAATTGCCATTTTTAATTCTGTCTTCTTTTTATACTGTGGACAACAAATTATCATTTTTGCTTATCCAAACCTTGTACCGTATATATTGAAAAATAAATAAATAAAAATAAAATTGAAACTTAGCCTGGATAAAGTTGAGCATATTGAGATTTCAGCATTGAGCCATAGGTGAATACTCTGCAGCTCTGTTTGGAGACATTAGCATTGCTATGCTGCATTTTTCCCAAGCGTGTTCCAGCAAAGTGTTGGTCCAGCTATTTAGCAGTGAGTGCTACACAAAATGCTACTGAACATTTTGTTTTTTCCTGTTACGGCTTGTTCCAGGCAAAGTGAAGGAAATGCTAAATGCCAGAACTTACACCGTTCTCATTACTGGGGATCACATCGTGCTCCTCGGCTATGTTCTTGAGACAGGAATTTGTGAGTTCGAACAAGCATCAATAAACTGATTCAATATTCTGTAAAATACGCAAATAGTCACATTGACTGTTATTCAAAATACTTTGCCATTTGCATGTCCTAACTTTGAGTAAATTATTTAGGGTGATCATTTACAGTGTAAATGGTCACAAAATATTTAAACTCTGCTAATTTTAATGAGAAATTAGTGTACTGGCATCATTGCTAAGTGGCTGCACTAGCTTACTGATTTTCAGTGTGGCAATAGCATTTAAATCCTCCCTGCTATTTCCAGAATGGAAAGCAGAATCTCTTCTGCTAACCTTGTGAGCCTCTAAATTTTATGTCATGCAAGGGCGTGTTTAAAAATTAGCATTTAAAAAGAAACCTACTTGCTTTAAGTTTAAGCTGACACTGTTCCTTTCCTCTGTGGAAATGAAATTTATTAATCATAATAAACCCATCATATTCTGAAGGTAGAGGTCACCCTGAGGAGAAAAAAAAAAAAGTCTATTCATCACAGAGGAATTTCAATGCATTTTTTTCCCAGATAATGTCTAAGTGTGGATTCTCTCCCCTTTGGAAATAATGTTCTCCCATGGTTTACCTACAGGCATTAAGTGTATCGAGAAGTTTGTAAGGATGAGAATTTTGTAATTTAATTTTATACTCTTTTCTTTTGCAGTAGATATGGAAAAATGCTTTTTGTGTTTTATATTATTTCAAATTTCAAATTTTATATTATGTTTACTTTGCACACACTTGTCCTGGTGGGATTCCAAGGTCCTTTAAAAGAAGAAATTATGATTTTTTTTTCTTATTTTAAACAAGAATATAAGCATTGCTAATTCAAAATACCGATTTATATTATTACAATAACAATATTACAATACCAACTTCATTATGATCTTAATAGAAATGTAAAACATTCTGTTCTGAGCAGCAGTTATTTGCTTAGTTGATAGTTTTCATGTTAGGATTACTCACTGCCCTTCCATTTCAAGGGAGAAACATCAGTTTATACAGCAGGATGAAAAAAAAACCTTAATATCAACCACTGGCAGAAAGTTATCTCTGCTTTGGCAAAGGAATAATAAAAATGTGCTTGGAAGTAAATACTGTGTTTCAACACATCTTTTTCTTTGTTTTTAAATTACTTAATGTGTTGTATTTATTCATACTGTCCTCTTAGCTCTCCAAATTTCTGTAAAATATAGAAGTCTTAACAGCTTGTTTTGTTACGTCGGTATTGGGACCATGCTTGTCGCTTCAGTAGTTCAGGGAAGTCTCATGCTGGTTTAGTAAAGCCTGGGCACTGCGTACGTGGGCCTGTTCCCTCGCCCCTTCACATGGCCCGTGCATTTATGGCCACTGACCTCCTGGCCACGGGGACACCGCAGTGCTCGTCGTGTGGGTCCCTGCGAGCTGACCAGGGATGCGCAGGGATGGGATGTGGCGAGGGGTTAGCTGCAGCCATGGGAGATGGATCACGGTGCTTTCAAAACAATAAACGTGGCGGTAAAGAATGCAAAATAATAGTGCATGAAAGTCATCCTCCTCGTGACTAGGAAGGGATTTATAGTATTGGAAGCTAGTCTAGCGGTAATCATTTTCCCTTTTTTTCGTGTTTTCTTGCTCTTTGAATGATAGTTGGCTTGAGAGAACCAAAGTTATAATGCTTTTTAAAATAGGTTTTCAGGCCTTGAAAGTGGGCAAACCAAGGAAAAATAAGGTGCCTTTGCACTTGTATATAGAGGAACCAGTTGTGGCTGCAACTGAAGCTAAATATTTTCATCCTCCCACTATTGCAGTGCTTGCATGATAATGTGGAGGGTTGTTGAGATCGGCTTTATGAAAGCGCTTCCAATCTAACAGGCTCCCGTGTGGCATCAGGGTCAGATTCTTCCCCTGCCTTCTCAATTCAGACAGTCACCAAGAGGCGTTTACTCCAGATAATCTCACCTGAGTAATTTTTCCTTCCTCCTGTTTTCTCAGTGAGATCTGCCTGGTTACTCAGTTGTTACCTGCTTCAGATGTTTCCAAAGATAGGTATTTGTGGATATAAACTGTTTAAATGAAATTGATATACAAATTTAATCTTTTGGTGGAATTCATGTGTTTTATGTAGATTCTCTGTACATGTTTTCTTGCGTCTGACTTTAAGACCTTGAGTTTAAGATGATTGCCCATCATTCTGCCTGGATATGCCCCTGGGTATTAATGTGTAGCTATCAGGCCTTCTTTTCCCAGATCTACATTTTGGGGTGAGCACTACAGCCCCCATTCATGAATTCTTGAGTACTTTCTTAGTTTTGATAGATTAATTTCTTTATACATATCATTCTCTAATAAAAAGTTGAATGTACTGAGGCCTTATCATGGCATTCATCCATTGTTTTGGTACTTCATAGTGCGACAGCCAAATTTTGCTGTAAACTCCTTTATCTAAATTACCCTTGGCATTTGCAAAAGATTTCCTTTAAAAGTAATAGAAAGTCTGCCCAAGAAAATTAAGACAGTATTTGGATTGGGAAGCTTAAAGATTTAAGGGTAGTACATGCCACATATATATGTATATATAGAGAGATGCCACATATATATGTGTAATATATTACCTTTTTTGCATTTTAATACTAATCTAAGAAACATGAAATTTGAAACTTTTAAGTTTGAGATGGGGGAAGGGTGAAAGCTGTTCATTTTATTTACTCCAGACCATGG
>JAWLRI010000217.1:3385851-3408351 GCA_034781795.1 Crypturellus tataupa | reverse complement strand
AATGTTTACCAAATGTTAGGCTTCCAATTCAAAGTGTGGACGATACATCTTTTTTTGGAAAGTACACACCCAAAATGTCTGATGTGGGGAATAGCAGAATTTATTTGCAATTTTAATTTTCATGAGGTGACTTTACAACTCCCACTCCCCAAATGATTATATGGCATTTTAATCTATTACAAATAATCCTGAAAGCTTGAGGGTGCGGTCCATAGTAGAAAATATTTTGTTTATAAAGCTCCTACAGTATTCCTAGCAGTCATTTTAAAATGTATGTCTTAAATAGTTATGTAAGAAAAGCATTTGAAATTTTTTTACAATATATATTGGGAATGTTTTCACTTATATAAATAATTACTGATAATATGACTTATGAAAAAAATTATTACTACCATATATGGAATATAGTGACTTCTAAACAGATTAAAAAAAAAAGAAAAAACCTACAAACCCAGAAAATGTGTATATCTGTCTTTAGAAATTAGTGTTTATATCACGACCGTGGTTTGTGAATAAAGAAAAATGGTTTGTAATATCAAAATAAAAGCTTAGTCTGAAAAGGTAAAAATACTTTGGTGTTGGCAGTCGTTTTGCTTTTGGTTTCAGTGTGTGGGTGCAAGGGCAGCCCGACGAACTGGGGCAGTCCCGTGGCCTGGGGCGTCCTGATCCCAAACCAGGGCAATGGCCTTGGCACCTGGGGGCAATAACCTGGCACCTGGGGGCAATAACCATCACCTGGGCTGATAACCATCACCTGGGGGATATAACCTGGCACCTGGGGGATATAACCCTGCCCACCCAGGGCCACCACCTCACCAGCCAGTCCCAAGGGCTGCTGCTTCTCCCTGGTCACAGGTCCAGGCATAAGATTCAGCGTGGAGCGTTTCTTTCTCAAAAAGGCAAGTTTTCACACCCTGGCAGTTATGGGGTTTAGGCTACACTGTGTGATACGTTCCCTGCATCCACCGCAGCAGAAGATGGATCTAATGCAGCATTGCTGGAGCTGGGGTGCTGGTGCTATGAGCCTGGTGCTGCCAGCGTTAGTTATCCAGGGTTTAAGGCCTAGTGCACAGCCAGAGTCTGCATGGGCCACCAACAAAACATGTGGCTTTGCCACTTGCAATGAGCAGCCTTCAAATAGCTAGGAAGGGGTCTGGGAAAGTGAATGCCAATTTAGAGGAATTTCTATTGAATATATTAAAAAAAAAAAAAAATCTAAGAGTGAGAAGTGGCATTGGGGGGACGTAGAGGTGAGCACCATACCCACCAAAGCCATGCTGACGGCATGCACAAATACCCATAGGGGAATTGTCTCTAAAATATTCCCCTGGCTTAACTTAGTGCAGGACTTCAAAATATTTTAATGCCCATAGCAGAAAATGATCATTAGATATATTGGGTCAGGTTGTTCTAATTGGTCTTGGTGCTTCTACCGCTTGGTCTAGTTGGCTTTGTGCTTGCTGTGGGTCACCTTGGCACCATGGGGGCTGCATCCATGGCTTCAGCAAAGGGCCCACAAGCCTGGAGCTCAGCGGGTAGAACCTGTTAAATAAAACATAGGCAAGTGCAAAAGTAATCATTTAATGGACAGTAAACCAAACAGTTTGGTCCAGTGGATGATGTATAACATCTGAACAAATATGACCACTAATTAAGGATTAGGCTCTGCATTTTGGATGACAGGCCTTATAAAAATGAACCGTTAGGTTATGTTGGGAGAAAAAAAGCAGCATTTTGCAAATGTCAGGCAGACGGCTCAGTAAGCAGAAAAGCTCAGTTATCCAATTAAAATAAATGTGCAGTGTTCTTGATATTAAAAGGTAAAGCATCCTTATGGTGAGGAGCTAAGATCCTGAAATCTAAGTGAAGCAAAAAGTGCTCTCTATAAAGATTAATGTAATCTATCAAGATTAACATTTTTCATGATGGCAAAAGTCTATAGTATTGTGGCTCAATTCTTGAAATGGCAGCCTTTAGGTTAAGGTCAGTATCACCTGAAACCTCAGGTAATCCCAAATATTGGATTAAATTGATTATTTACAACCACAGCAGGCTAATAAACTTGCCCCTAGGACAAGGGGCATAGATCTTGGGGAATAGATCCCTATGGTAGGTGCTGCTCTTTCCAAGCATCTCTGTCTAATCCTTCATATGAAATGAAACAGGAAAACTGCTTAAAAAGCAAAAGACTTCATCTAAAATTAACTCCTGATGTTTGCAGGAGTCTGAAACTAAACTGCTGGGAAGGTTTCACTATAATAAATTAGAGTACTGCTCTCATCAACTCCCAAACATCATAACCCTTTCCTGCAACCTGGCACTTGGCATTGCATTTTTCTCTGAACTTAGGGCCATTGGAGAGTTCTGCTGGTCATTAAGCTGCAACAGAGAAATGAGAGCAGATGCCAAGTGTTAATATTTTAATGTGAATTTCAGTGTGAATTGACACTGCTAAAATCTAGCTTCCTTTTGCCATAGGCCCTTTTGTACACCACGCCACGGCTCCCACTTTGCTTATCCGGGTCCCGAGAGGCTCCTGCAGCTCATGTCTGCAGGGCTGCTCCTAACATGGATACGAGCTTATTTCTGCAGAGAATAAGAACTGGGCATGTTCATATGATGCTTCCGTTTTATTTTCCAACTTCCTTTTTCACTGATGTTGTTAATGTTGAAATTTCTCTAAGTGCTCTGGATTATTTGACCCATCATCCTGCTACTGTAGAATCAACTTCATATATGGCTTAGTACCACTAAATCTGTGCCAAACCATGCAGCTTCTCCAACACTTCCATTAATCATGTTTATTGTTCTTTTTGGATTTATTCCAGCTTCACCACTTAAATAGAAATTCTGAAGGAAGTTTCTAGAGATAGCATATATATATATATAGACCACATGATTTCTTTTATTTAAGAACGTAGGACCCACTTGCTCATAATTTCAGGGAAGAGACTATGTATTGGAGGCTACTGGTAAGCTATATCTAGGAATGTCTAGATTTAACCTCCACATTTCTGCATGCTTTGCTTGATTTTATTTTTATTCCCTTTACCTAGTGTCTTGAGTGAAACTTTGCTCCCCAGTTTGACCTTCTGTATAATCAGCTGTCAAAAAAAACAGAGCTGATGTACAGAAGAAAGTATTATCTAATGCACTGGTGAAAAGAGCTGCATCTGTGTTGCTGCAATTCATGTCACCATTTCCAAATGCAAAGTGTCCAACTTCCCTGTAGGCTCACTTGCAAATTACCCAAAGGCCTCAGCTTCTGCACTTTCCTTGCTGCTACATGTGGCATCATATTTAAAATCGTCTTCTGAGTCTGTGAATTCGGAGTCTGTTTAGTTTTGCAAGTGCAAAAGCTGGAAGAATTGTGCCTCCCTTAAAATATATGCATATAATTTTGATGCAACCTGGAAAGAACAAGCCCAACCTTTGCTGAAGAATGCAGCAGATGAGAATATTTTTACACTTTGTTGTTTTACATGAATTTAGCAGCAGTTACCTTGAGTCATGACCTGCAAGCTGAGGAAAGCAAGTAGCTGTTGGAGCGGCAGTGTGGTAACAGGCTGTGTCTTGTGACATGAAAGTGCTTCATCTTTTCAGGCTGTGAAGACAGACCAAATCACACCACAAGTGCCTTATTTTTATTATATCTCTATATAGGTAACATTTGTCATTTTTTAAAGGAAACAATGAAGGCAGCCTTCAGGCTGTGTTGTGTAAAGCAATGGGTTTTGTTGGCTTGTTTTTCAGGCAGTTTTAAACTGCAATTTTAAATTTTTGGGAAGTGTGAAGCCATAACCAGGAGGGACTACAGAGAGAAACTGTATGTATCTGCATGCTTGCACCATTGCTGTAGGATAGACCGTGGATTCTTCCCTGCAACTGACAGCAGAGCAGATCTTTGCTTTAAGCCAGGATTTAAACCTGCCCCTCAGATCAAAAGCCTTCAAAGGCTGGAAACCTACAACAATATATGTGTTTTCTAAAACGATATTGAAGGTGTTTGCAACAGAGTTAGCATGAAACAAAGACTTCCCAGAGTTGTGCTCTTTTCCCTGTTTTTTAGACTATCTAACAGGCACACTCTAGCCAAAGCAAAACTTGTAGACAAAGTTCACTTGTTATTAGGTGATTGCAGCAGCCCTAGAAGAAAAACCCTTGGGAAGAAGGAAACCAGCTCCTCCATCTCCATCCATCCCAAATGCCCTACCTTGGAAAATTAGAGGTGGCCAATATGAGATTTGAGAAGATGGTATGTGATGAGCAGACCAACCAGACCTGCTATCCAGTAGCCATCTCTAAGGGCTTCATCCTAGGTGTCTTTGAGGGACATCAGCAGAGAAACCGCTTCACTTAGCACTGAAGCCGACAGCACCCGTGGAATTTGTGTTCTCACAGAGTTGTCCCCCTCCTTGTTGTTTGGGCAAACTGCGGCCTGATGCTGCCACATGAACGTTTACACTTGTGGGGTCTCGTGACAGGATGTGGGATGGGAAACGGAATGTCACTACCAGAGCATCCTGGCTCTGGGAAGAGGGTTGAGTGTGAGAGAGTGGGTGATTTCTAAGGCAGAAAGCAGGAGTCTCTGACAGTGAAGGGCGCCAGGAAGGACCTTTCAGCCATTACCCCGTGACAAAGGCGCTGAGTCAGCTGAAATGTGAGGCATTGATCTGCTCAGATCCAGGCAGAGCTTCAGACTGTTCCTAGCGTGTCACGGCCGTGGGTGGGATTAGTGGTTCCTCCTGCAAACCTGGCTGCTGCGTGTGGTGCCATTTCAGTGCGTTGGGCTGTTCTGTATAAAACACATTTCTATACTTGTTTTCAAGTTTGAAAATTTGCTTTCTCTCTTCTAATTTCATTCTAAATTGAAAAAGTTAATTCTGCTCATGATTAAAAGAAACAACATAGGCTAGATTTTTTTCCTTAATTTACCCTAAATAATAAATAAATAACCTTAATTTGTCAAGTGGGTCCTTCTCTAGAAAGTCGTATTAGATCCTTCTCTAAAAGGCGTATTATATGAAGATCTGTTAATGTGCTAGAATACCTACAAATAAAAGTATTGCCTATATTTATCTTTGATTTTAAAACCTGTATTGCATTTTTCAGTGCAACAGATAGTGTCTGAGCTAATAGAGGCAGCTGACAAGAGGAGGAAAAAAAAGGCTAGATTTTCTAGACCTTATGTATAACTACTTTTTAGTGCTTTTCTAAAAAGTGCACTGTGTATTATAGTGACTATATACTCTACATCATGCAAAAAATGCAATTTGCTTTTGAACTGAGGCTTCTTAACCTTATTAGAATCGGAAAGGGGTACAACTGTTTATTTTGTCAACTTGCTTTAGCAGCTTACTGCTTATTTTCTTTCTCATGCACTAGGAAAGCTCTAATCCTAAACTCTGCTGCAGTGTCTCTCCCCTGCCTGCATACCAATGCTCTGGAAAGGGGCTCCATGGATTTTCTTGGGAACGAGCTTCCTTTTGCTCTTCCTCACAAGTAGCCAAACCCACCCTCATCCAGCCGCCTCGTGGACCAGCAACTGTATGGCGAAATGTAGATGATGTACTACGCTGCTAGCCAAATAATTTCGCTACTGCTGTTAGCCAGGTCATCCGGATTAGTTTCCTCCTCCTGGAATTACTTTTTTTTTTTTTTTTTTTTTTCTTAGTGCATTTACGCAGTGGAAGGAGGCACAGAAGGCATGTTGCTGAGTCAGCAGGACTAGGCACTGGAAATAACTTCCAAGTTGCCAAGAGGAAAAAACTTAATGTGTCTGGTGCTCATTGTGCAGAAAGCCAGGTAGCATTAAAGGAGAAAAGCCCCAGATATCTTCTGTCTAGGAGCATGTGTGCAGGGCAGAATTGTCTCTCCTTTAATTAAAATATGCTCTAAATTTGGTATTTCTGTGGTTAGCTGCAGAGCTCTGCCCTGAGAAGATTCACACCAAAAACAACCCATTTTCCACATATTTAAGAGTGGATACCTGAAAACAAATAGACATATTGCTTAAAATTATAGAGGGGAACATTTTACTAGGAAGGTAGGATACCTACAGAACTTTCAAACAAATTCAGGAAAAAAAAAACCTTATTTTGAGCAGGTTTGCATATTTTTCATGTGCCATGGGGTAGTTTTCCTTTAATCTTTGCCCATGAGATCTCCCCAACAGAAGCAGCCATGGGCCTCACGAGGTAGTTTCAGTGTTAAAGGACGGCTCTTCTTGAAATCACAGCGGGGTTTTTGTTTTGGCTGAATACCCTGCCAAAGCAGGTGACTCCCCAGCTGTCCCCCTGAACAAGTCCATATGGCAAATGCACCTCTTCCAGCCATCTCGTGTGGTCAGGGCAGCTAAATCTGGCTCTAAAGAGTGTGGCATCCCTTTGCCATCCTGCACCACCTTGGTATCACAAACTGGACTTGAAACTGGGGAAGCCTAGAGAGGTGCTGCAATGAGATCTGGGAAGTCACCTTGTCCTGAGCATTTGCAAAAGTCTTTGGACTTTCCTTACTACCAGGTGGTGTTATCTGTAACAGAGTGGGTTTTTTGCCAGTATTACTCAAGTTTTAAAGATTAGGACTAAAAGTTAGTAGTTGTGATTGCAGTGTTTCCAGAAGTAATTGCATTCCTGCAGTGCAGCTCATGAAGGTTTTCTGAGACCTTATTTTGTGTTTGGTCCAGGAGGCAGCAGTTCACTTAAGTAACTCAGTGGGGGTTTTGTTGTTGTTCTTCTAAAGGCTCTCTTTTACAATTCCCAATATTAAATGAGAGGAGCTTGAGAAGATCAAACAGAGAAAAAAGATTTAAAGAATACGACAGAGATGGAACCTCAGAAAAATCCCTCTCACCCAAATAAGCCAAATTCTCCCAAGGTTTCCTGTTCCCTCATATCTTAATCTGGCTTTAAGGTGAAGAAGTCCTTCAGGTTAGTTGTTCTTAAGCATCATAGCTGTCTTTGAAGAAATAGCACAGAGAAGGGATGTATATGCAGAGGAACAGGGATATATGCGCAGAGGGGCAGCCCCCAACACCCTTGTTGGAGCCCTGCTTGCTGCAGACAGCGCTGACAAGAAGAGTAAAAGCCACTTTCAAGGGGCTACCCCTTCCACAGCTACCTTCCTCTCAAGGCAGGATCATCTGTGCTGTGAAAAGCACCACGGCCCTCGTGTTTCCTTTCCTGCAGCCAAGATATGTCACAAACTAAGTCAGTGCCTGGTTTTAAGGCCTCTGATGCCAGCCCTAACTAATATGTAGCACTGCGATGGGCGTACATTTTCTCCTTATTCAGCATGAAATTAACTTGATGCGCTCAAAGCAGCAAAGCTATCAAGCCAGGATCGTAATCACCATTAGCTTCTTCAGGGGCATCTTCCCAGCCAAACACTAAACCGTAATCTGCGCCTGCAAGTGCTCCCCGGAGCACTCCTCGCGGTGCAACGGTCGTTCCACACATGCTCGAGCGCAGCCGGGCCCGCGCCGGCCTTGCAAAGAGGTGAAATAAGGAACGAATATTCCTCGTGCCCTCCCTCTGCCTTCCCACAGTAGCCCCAAAGTTGTCGCAATCCAGCCCAAATGCATTGTTGTGAGTATGTGCATAATGAGTAAATGCACCCGTAGCCATTTGGATCTGGTATTTTAGATGTTTAAAAGCCTTTTGGGAAGCTTTTAGGCTGCAACATTGTTGTTAAGACACTGAAATATTAGTAAATCTTGCAAACGACACAAGTTTTAATGTTCCTCATTTCTGTGGTGCTACACGCTGTGCTAATGACCCGGTGACTGGATTTTCTGCTTTTGAAAGCAGAGCTGCGTGCTGTAAAACTTTCATCTAAGTTGAGCTGCCTCTCTATAATGAATTTTTTATTTGTTTACTCGTTGTTTCACTAGAATTTAAAAGTAGCAATTAAAAAAAAGAAAAAAAGAGCTTGCCACCACCGAGGAGCTCACCTTAAGTCTTCTGTGACAGGAAAAGCATCATGCTATGTCCAGTAAAGTGAAAAGAAGTAAAGAAAATGCCTATTCTTTACATTTTACACAATAAGGAATGCATTATTTATGCGGCGCTGCTGTGTTTCACGTTAGCAAACGTATCTATGGTGGCCAAGCAGCTGTGCCTGTGCATGTTGCTGCATAAGCATCGTGTGCTGCTGGTTCATCTGCAATTCCTGGTGACCTGTCTGTAGGATCAGGCCCATCTTACTCTGTTTCCAACTTGATTTGTTTGTGCCTTCCATATTTAGGATAGCAACACATAAATTATATTAAAATAGCAGACAAAATACTGGGACTGTTCCCTTAGAGGCATCCTTGGAGATGCTCAAATGTTCTTCTCCTCCACCATACCTAAGAGGTCAGTACAAAACCTATGGCCTTTCACTAGAAAGGGCAAAAATCACTATTTCCCTCTACAACTTTTATTTAGTCTATGTGGAGCAGATACTCCCCAGAGTCTCCTCTAGGTACCAAGTAGTGCCTGGCTTGATGTTGCGGGGGATCCACAGCCTACTCCAGCTGCTCCATGCTCTGCGGTGGGAGAAGGCCCTGCAGGACAGTGGGCCTAGGTCAAACGTACTCAGCAGGTCCCTATCAAGGCCATTGGGGCCATGGGGGTGTCTCTGGCTGAATTCATCACTTGAATCATGCAGCACAGCAGGGTGGGCCTGATGGTGTCCTCTGGCCTTGCTCTCCATCTCCTCTTGGAGCCCCCTCATAGCCCTGAGATATCCTGGAGGGAGTAACTGCCATTTTGTCCCACGGATGGTTCTGCCCAGGAACAGAAAACACAATGTGCATAAAAAACCCAACCTCCCAAGCAGAACTTTTGTTAAAAAAGCACAGCAGGGAAAAATATTTACATCTTGTTTACTTACAGCAGAGTTGGTCAAAACATGTAATTAGGAAAACATATGGTTGCAATATAGTTATTTTTGCCTTATTTCCAAGCCAACTATAAAGATAAAAAGTGCTTATTTCTGGGGGACCGGCAGCTTGTGTGTACTGGGAGTACCTGACATTTCCCTCTTCTTCCCTCCCCTTTCATTTACACATCTGAAGCAAGGCCAGGCCTGCAGGAGCCTCGTGCACCCGGGTGGCCGGTCCCTGGCCATGGCTCACTGTGGTGGCCATGCAGGTCACCACCCCAACGAGCCACTTTGCTTAAATATCACCCAACAACTTGGCATGTTGCTGTCACATGGAGCTGGCCTCAGCGTGAAGCCTCCACTCCTGCCCGTCCTTCATCTATACTGCCCTCCAAGACCTGGCACAGGTCCCAAGGCAGAGAAAACTGTGTGTTTGGAGAGCTGTGGGTCTTTATTACGGTAAAATCAACATCTAAAATCCCATTCAGGCCTTGCTATAAATAAGGATAATGAAGAATTTAATGATATTTCCACTAAAATTATTTAGAAGGCAAACTTTAAAAAATGACACAGATCATTAACCAGGAATATTTCTCAGAAGAGATT
This sequence comes from Crypturellus tataupa, assembly GCA_034781795.1. Classification (NCBI taxonomy): domain Eukaryota; kingdom Metazoa; phylum Chordata; class Aves; order Tinamiformes; family Tinamidae; genus Crypturellus; species Crypturellus tataupa. The sequence goes on along the minus strand of JAWLRI010000217.1, from coordinate 3,398,880 downwards.
TGTTATATTAAAAAGGCCCTGAAATTACTAGCGTTAATCAACTGTATTGTATTAAAAACTCTGTATAAATTAATTAAGTACTTTAAATACGAAGGGAAAAAATGGCAGTATGGGGGAAATCACAGACTTGAGTCAGGGTCTTCTGTCATGCTGCTTTCCTTGCACTTCTTAAGTACCTAATTTAATAAGAATTCAGATTAAATAATTTCTTCTTGGTTGGTCTAAGCTCCTTTTAATGCTTAAAGTGCCTAGGTACGAGCTGGGCACCACTTTTCCTGAACTTTCCTTTAATTCAGTCTGTGGGATCTTTTATCCCCACCCAGCTCTGGTGGAATGTGGTCAGTACGGGCCAAACGGCGCCTCCTAAATATAGTTGCTGTGCTTGAATATTCAGCCAAAATTCCTTGGCTCCTGCCTCCCATAGCTGCTATTCTGAGGTGGTCTCATGCCTGAACACGTCTGCACAATAAAGAAGCAACTCGAACAGCGGTCGATAAAGCTGCCCTCGCCCTACCCCAAGATAAAGGCAAAAATGTATTTTCTTCCAGAAGGGTCTGTGAGGAGATAACTGAAGTAATGTAAGTCTTCTGCCCCTCCTACAGATGCACACCTCATGATACAGCCTCCTAAAACAGTGAGAACTTGCTAACAGACACTGGGATCTCAGCATTTGCAAGAGAGCTGCCGAGGGTACACTGTTTCCAAGCCCTTAGGTTGGCATTGCAAACACCAAGTGCTCTAGATATCCTCTGAGCCAGTAATTGCAACTGAAGGGCTAAGCCAGGAGTCATACATAATATTATTGTAAAGTAATGAAAGTCAAAAGCTTGGTATTTTAAATACCAAGGAACTTCTCTCAGAAGACTTAGATACTTTTTTTAAAAAAAGCAGGCTTAATATTAAGAAAAAATAAATAAATCTTGTGCTGTTTGGCTCACTAGCAGGTGAGACATATTTGGGCCCTATCTTTTTATTTCTATGACATGGTGTTTTTCATGGGAATGAGCACTAACAGCAGATCGTGTATCCAAAGCAGGTCACCTGCTGATGTGCTGTAGCTGCTACATAGAAAAGTTCCTTAAACCACAAAAGCTCTTTGGGCAGGTCCACAGTGCTTGGGCAGCCACTCGATCTAAGGACTGTGTTGGGACGGTGCAGTGCACGTTCGGGCATGCTCTTTAGCTATGTGATTAGAAATACTGGCATACATTCGTGCAAAAGGCAAGTGCACGTTAAAATAAACAAAAATATCTGTAATGGCAGACTATCACTCAGATGCAATGAGCTAATTTTGCCCTTTTAAAAAAAAATGGAGACAGTAAATCAAAGCATTCCCTTCACCTGTGAAGTTCAGCTCTCAGGATACACTTGTAATTATATTAATTGAAACATCTGGGCACTCTCTTTACTAGGGAATTAGGCTGATGCTCCATACCAGGCTTCTCTTCTGCAATTCTTTAAAAAGAAAAGGCAAAATAAGCACTTTTGTGGCGTTTTTGCATTTTCCACTTTTCCCAGTGGTTATTTTCCTAATATTGGCAGCGGGAGCCATTGGTGATTGGTGGCAGCAGGAAGAAGCCTTGGGGATGGCAATGCCTGGCCTGTGCCCATGAACCTGTGGTGAGGGTGAGGATGGTGAGAGGGATGACCCTGCAGCACCACGTTGCGGGGGAGCAGGAGGGCCCTATGCCGTCCTGCTGGGTAGGAGGAGCACTGGGGTGGCCTTTGAGGGTTGTGGGTTTCTAAAGCGCTTTAATCATCTATTAAAACGCTGATGGGGGCATCAGGTTTCTTGTAAACACCAAGGCAAATGTGCGGAGACCTGAAAGTAGTGGGGAAAGAAAAAGGAAGCGTGAGGCTTTTTACATACATGTATTCCTGAAAAAAGAGGTGTTGGTTTGCATGCTCTTTGCAGACACCAGCACATCACGCTGCAGCGTGTCCCTGCAAAGCAAGCTGGAAAAGTCCCCAGACCAGCCCTCTGAGCGTGGATCCCGCCAGCTGGAGATGCATCTCTGCCATGGTGCACAATTAGAAGCTGAACATCTTTGGGCACAAGCAACAGGAGTAAAAGCCTCTTAACTGGCTTTTTTTTTTTTTTTTTCCTCCTTTCTTTTTGTCCCCTATTGCTGGGAGGTGCCAGCGAAGAAGACTGGGCCCTGCTCTGGGGTGGTCTGAGGCCAGCAGGGAGGACCAGCCTTGGGGGCAGCTTCTCCTGCTCCCTGCAGTGCCCTTACAGCTAGCGACAGGAGTGCAAGGCTGGGGCATGGAGAGAGGGATCCCCAAGGAGCCCCTGTTGTCCCTTAGGAGACAGAGAGGCAATTAAGAGCAGAAAGGCTTCCTTGAGAGAGTGGCGTGTCTTCACAGCCGTTCAGACTTTGCTCAGGACAGTTTTTAGGGACTCTCCAAATTACAGCGACTTCCGTTGTCTGAAGTGATGCGAGCAACCAAGGCTTCTTGCCAGGCCCTGTGTTTCCATTCTCTGTGCTGTTTGGATAAAGAATATTTGCACAGATATTAAATGTAACTGGCAAGAGCTGGGCAGAGTTTATCCTGCCCTGGGATTATGAATATCCAGGTCTGAGTATTTATGTCCACCTTTTCGCCCCCTTCCTCCCCCGGCCCAAAATTTTGGCATGGAGAATATCAAGCACTATGTGATGTGCAGGCTTCTTAGATGCACATGAGGAAGAGGCTGGGTTCGTGCTCATGAGCTGTGTGGCACGCACGGTGCTTGCAGGAACCAGCTGACTTTCAGCACAAGAGACTGCTTGGTTGGCGTGATAGGGGGATGCATGGGCCGAGCATGCCATGTGTGTGCTACCTAATTCTGCTGCGTGCACAAAATCAGCTTTACTATGCATAAATTGGGAGCTTGAATATTTTGGAAGTGTGTAGGTGTCATCTTAAAACAGATACATGTGCATCTGTCTGTGTATCTTAAGCTAAAATACAGAAATACACTATTGGAATATGAATAAGAAATAAGTAAACTAAACTGGAGATAAAGTTGAGCTGCATAAGTGAGCTTTTTTATTGTAGGAATGAAATCCGTGTCACTATTGTACAAGGCATCAGAGCAGGGAGCCTGGCCCTGCGTGTGGGACCCACCATTCTGCTCGGCCTTCCCTAACAGGCGGGCAAGAATCTCCAATTTTCTCCTTATTTATTTATTTTTAGTAACTGAGATGTCTTTGAGCCCTTGCCAGGAAGGCAGTAACACACTGAACAGTGTTCATCACTGTTCCATCTCCTAGGAAAGTTGTATTTACTCCCCTGCCCACTCTACTGTTTTCTAACAGTGCTATAAGCTGGGGACTGGAGCCTGTATCCCCATAATGTGTGGGGCAGGTGCTTGAACACAAGCACAGCTTAAAGCTCATCATTGTTTTGACCTTTCTTTTCCTTTTCTTCTCGATGCAAAGCGTGATCAATCAAGAGCTGCTCAGGGAGCACGGGGTCAATATAATTTGAGCTGGTTAGTATGTCTGAGTGAGGCCACTTCAAACATTGTGACACTGAAACCTCGATGTATAAATAAAGAAGTAAGTGTATAAAAAGAGTTCGCTGGGTAAGAAGGACATTTTTCTTTGCAAGCTCTGTTTAATGGATTACTTATTTCAATGATGAAGTATCACTTTTGCATTATTCCTGAGCTGACAGTCTATGTTTATCCTATGAATCTGAAAAACAGAAATGATCCAAAAAGCCCTGGAAGAACCGCTGCCGTGAGCTGAAGCAGGTGGAAGGAGAGCTGGAGAGGGTAGTGTTCATGTATTGGAAACTACCTTTGACTCTCCTTAATCAGCCTAGCTCAAGAATTTCTCGTTCTTTTAAATCTAAACATAAACACACAGAAATCAGCATAATTTTCACTGTGGGACAGACTTTTGACTTGGTAAGTAGCACATTGGCTTGACTGAACTCTTGACCAGAATTTGTTTCCTATGTAAGAAAGTGAGTGTTATTTTATAGGTGGAATTCATGTTGCCCTCTGTGTTGAGGAGCCTTTGGGCTACCCCTACAGATATGGATAAGCTTTTTTTTTTTTTTCCCCTTTTTTTGTAAACAAAGCAAATCTTAGCTTGCAGATTTAATGGAAAACATGAACCATCTGTGAATGTTACTTGCAGCTCATTTGCTTCATTGGCAAATATTAAACTGTGTTGTAAAGATCCAGTGAAATTATGGAAATGGGTTTTAACATTAAAATCAAAGTGCAATTAGAACATTTCACTGCATAATTGTTTGGCAGACTACAATAGTAAGCAGAAGATACCCAGCTTTCTGATTTATTGGTCACAGGTTGTTTCTTTAGGACTACAGAAGCTGGGATACATTTTTATATTTATATTTTTAAATGATCTACGCAGTCATGAAAAAATAGTGCACACATATTTAGTTTTCATTTTTTTTCTATGACTTTTTTTTGCGTTTTCAACCTGTTATCTCAATTTTCTCTAACCCAGCATAGGCTGCAGCTTGCATGTTTCAAGGCGGTAGAGCCAGCAGTACATTTGCATTTTAATGCTGTGTTTGTCCTTGTGTAGAACGTGTAGCCTACTTGTTTTTCTTATGTCTAAGTAATAAATAAAATGATTAACCATCAATGTGGCAGAGTATTTTGCAAATAAATACCCTATTGCAGTAGACATGCAAATAATTACAAAACATACCAATTAAGCATGCTTGGAATTGAGCAAGAGGTTAAAAATGATACTGATGTAGTATTGAAATCTCTTGAAAGATGTGTGTTCCTTGTGCCTTTTATTTGTGTGCAGGATGCTCAGGGTAAGGTTACATTTACTGCCGTGAGCAGCTGGACACAAGGAGCTCCTGGACGTGGAGCTCCAAGTAGCTGAAATTACTGCCCAGTTACATGTTGTGTAAAAGCTTTGAAAGCAAAGACTCTTTGGAGGATTTTATTTTTTTTCAATTCTGTGTTTATACAATCGAGTCCCACATGTGACTAGATTTCAGGTGCTACTTCAGTGCAAATAATTTTTCTTTAATTGCATACTGAGAGCTCCAGAATCGCTTCAGGAGTAAATATTTAAGTACCTCTAATATTGGACATTTGCTGAATGCTTTAGTATTCCTGCTTGTAAGTTTTTAGTTTGCTTATTTTGGGAATAATAAAGGGAAAAAAGAAAAAAGTGTGACTTTCTAGATGATCTTGTTGGTGAGTTCAGCTGGAATGAAGAGTCCTCGGCACTTTGAAAAGGCGAGCGCTGGGGCTCCAAGCTGGAGTTATCCAAGGAGCTCCTGGTGAGATCCAAGCAATCTTTCCATGTGCTACAGGGATTAACTACTCTGTGCATAGGTTGCTGTTGCACCTGATAGGGTATTGCTGGTGGCTGAGGATGTAGTAGGAAAACTCCAGTGTCCCTAGAAATGCAGCAAGTCTCCAGTTCTAGCTCAGGTGTTGGGAGTGGTGTTTCTGTGCATGTGAATGGTAACCATGATACCTTTGCCAACACCATCTTTGGGTGGTGGAGAGATGTTGCCAGGACTAAGGGGTTTGGGTGGGATTTTTAACATGAATCTTCTGGCAGTGGCTAAAACAAGCCCTTTTCTCTGGCCCATAATAACTGGGAAGCTGGTTGAGCGCTCAGGACCCGGAGCTAAGGATGGAGACCAAGCGGTAGCCGCAGGCCAGGCAAGTGAAGGAGGAGGCTGGAGGCTGTTCCTGGGTTTCATTCTTGATCATGTCCTCACACTGGGCTGGTGGTTTGGATGGCGTCTGAGCAGGGAAATGGAGCTCATTCTGGTTGGGATACCTTGCCTGGAAATGGGAGTTGAGACACGTGGACCCAGGTTTTGGCTGGAAACCAGGGAACCTGCTGAGCAAAGGCAGGCAGCTTGTGGGTTTGGGGCTGGTTTTCTCAAATGGGCTGTAAGTTTTAATGTGCAAAGGCTGACAGTCTGCTTTTCTTGATGCCACTACACATATGCATCAAAATAAAGCATTTCTCTAAAGAAAGAGCTTTTTTTAAAAAAAAAAAAAAAGGCAAACCCAAACTCAGCAAGCATCATGCAAATGAACCTGCCTGCTCGATAGTGTTTCCCTGCAAACACCAGCCCAGCGCAGGTCTTTGTAATGTGACAAATCAGCTGAAACAGCAGGATCCTAACTGAAAAATAGCAGCTTTCTTTTTTTCTTTTTTCCTGGGCACCTCTGGAGGTTAATTGATGAAAGGATTTCAGGTTGATAAACACAACAGGAAGATTTGAATGTTTTCTCTCGGTTGGCAACCTGTATAGTCTGTGCTGCAAAGCATTTCTGCAGGACTGTAAGGACAAGTAAATTGAGATGATCTTTCCTCAAAAAAAAAGATGGCTACATGGAGATGCCTCTCTCCATTTCAGTCCAAAATAGCCCCCCGTTGCTGTGAAGTCTCGGCTTATTTCGGATCTCTTTGGGGACACCAGGCTTGGACGCACGTTGGCGATAATCCGTGTGGCAGGAGGTGGCCTCTGCACACCCTGGCTGGGAGGTAGACGGGGCGCAAGAGCCCTGGGCAGCATGTGGCACGCGGTGGCCATGAGCTGCCTCGGTGTCGCCGCGGCGCTCGCAGTGGCGCCCGGGCCGCGCTCCCACCACTGGGAAAACTAATAACAGAACAAATGGAAGTGTTGTTCGGTTTCATTAAACAGAAGTCTGATAAGATGGGCACAATTGAATTAGCTGCTCTCGGCGGAGCACGGCTCGTGGCGCGTGCAGCATCTCATCTCTAACAGAATATGTCCCTCCGAGCCGGGCCGGCCTCCGCATGGCCGGGGCCTCCACCAGCCACATCCCACGTGGGAACCGGCCCTGGAGACAAGCTGCTGCTGTAGACCATTACTTGGGTTCCCCTCACACTTTCAATCAATTTTAGCAGCATCAAGCGGTGGGTTATTCTTTTTTACACCTGGCTCCTGGGTGCACCAGGCCAGACCAGCACTGGTTTGTGGTGGTTCGGGGTCTCGCTCCCTCGTAGAAGGACGCAGCTGTCCCTACCTGCACCTCTAATGATGCTTGTATCCCCAAGCCATCGCTCAGAAGCTTTTGTGTGAACTAGTCAGTTATGTGTTCATTTTACATTGGAAATTAAATATATTTGCCCTACAGTTAATGGGCTAGTTATTGGCCCCAACTTCTTTTTTGGCTTTGGGAAGAACTTTTTTGAAGGAATGGCTGTTAGGACCTGTTTGGATTCCCAAACTGTGTATGGCATGACCTGATTTTTATTTTTTTCAAGCTAACCTGAGTGCAGAAATGCCTTTTATACCTTTAGGAATACGTGAGTACCTCAGTCTAACTCGTAGTGCACAGAGCAGCGTGTTGTCTGTTGAAGTACCTACAGTCCAGGTTTGGTGAGAGTTGGGGTAAAAAGGGGCGAAAAGATGTATCCTTTTCTTTTGTTTTTTGTTTGTTTTGTGGACATCACAGAAACTGTTATGCTTTAAAACAGTAGCTGGGGAAGGAGGAGCCCCAGGCTCATCAAGTGACACTTAGATACTTCCCTCAGTCAGGTGCAGTAAATGGTAGATAACACGAACACCACGTATAGGATGTTTGACAATGGAAGACATGTTTAAGGAGGCTAATCTGAATTACAGCTCACAGGCGATTACCTGGGTTGTGTTAAACCCCTTTGAAGTCTCAGTATTAGAATGTCCTTAATTCTGTTTAGATTCTTTATTTCTTATATAAATTAAGGTTATTTAATTCTGAACTAGAGACTTAGCAGTGCTTACTTTTGCACCTTTATTCTACTAAAATTAATTTTTCAGATTTTTTTTGTAAGCTTTCAGCTGTCTTTTGCTAATCAAAACAGCGTTGCTATAGAGAGGATTTCTTCCAGCTCCTGAGCTCCGTAGTCTGGGGACTTTCAACGACTGCTGTAGCCATTTTGTAATAGTCTATTAAGTTGTTGCATTTTCCAAAGCATCTCTTATGTCCCGTCATTCTCGTGGAAGTGGTGTCTTCTTGCCTTTCAGGTTTAAATAATACGTTAGGAGATTTAAAAGCCTGCTGTCCTTACATGATCAGAGCAAACTACTTCATTTTCAGTATGTGAGGAAATGAAACATTTTATAATGGAAACTTAAATCTTCTGCCTGTGGAATGAAATGTCCTTGTGTGGTACAAGATTTAGATTTAAGCCAATGGGCACTAAAATCTGCTATCTGGAGCCTTGTATTTTCAGCTAGCTGCACCTCCAGTTTGTAAAATCAAAATGGAGATTGTATTCTGAACACTTTTATTCTAACAGATTTAAATATAGTCATATAAGAGTTTTAGATGGTGAAGTCTGGGAGTTAAAGAGAAAGGAAAATTTGAATGCTGATATTTTAGAGAGATGGAAGAGATGTGTAAATCTGTCCCTGAAAGGTTCTCAGGAAGGAAAGTTTCTTGAGCTGCCCTGGCGATGGGCATGGTGTGAACCAGCAGTGGCGAGGGCAGCCGAGTGCAAGTGGGATGCAGCTCTCTGGAAGCCAGGATTAGATTGACCAATTTATCTTTTTTTTTTTTTTTCTTTTTTCCCTATATTTAGTGTAGCTTCCAACACCCAGCCTTATTATAGTGTTGTAGCTTTTGTTATTTTTTTTTTTTAAATGTGTTTTGCATTGATTAAATAGCAAACAAAGCATGCAGATGTTCAAAGTCTTACTGGATTTGATAGATATTAATTAGGTGACTGTTAATCGCCTGAGGTTTCTGCATGGAAGTGCAAAGAGGCATGTTGAGCTCCTGCTTACTGACCTCTCTGCTGCTGTCTTAGTCTTGGCCTTTTGGTATCCAAAGCAAAATCAGAATTTGATCCACCAAAATCCACTTTCAGAATGGATTAATTCCTATAGGAATTAGGACATGAGGCTGTGTAGAAATGGATACAGCAGTTTAAATTTGTACCCTCTCTTAATCCAGGTCATTTTTCAAGAATAGGCAAGTCCTGTTAAGTAGGTTTTAACCCAGTTGGTTTAACAGGCTATCCAAGTTTAGTGCAGAAAAATCTTAGCTCTACTGTAAAATGTGTTCCTAGTGATTAATATTAAATGTCTGAGATGATTTTTTTTTTTTTAAAGAAAAAGCTACTTCTTGTGTGTGTTGCAGCATGGACTGTACAACTGTGTTCCAGAGCATCTCTAATCTCATTAGTGGTAATTCTCATTAGTGTGCCTGTAGCTTTGTGTTTCTCTGTGTGGCTAGTGAGACGACACCGAAACACCAAGTTCACCTCTGTAAGCGAATGTTTGCAAGCATTCGGACAACTTCCTAATGGGGAATTATTCATACTGCGTATCAGTCCATAACTTCACAGTGCTTCCAAGGAAATATAAGCTTTTTTTTTTTTTTTTTTTTTTTTTAATTTTTATTCACTATTCTTCAGTAAAGAAATGTTAAGTAAGGATGTATTTTAATGAGGATCCAGGAAAGCTCCAAATGCAGCTTAGCGGTGTCTGCCTGACCCTGGAAGTGGTTCTGTTTCTCCAACTGGAACCTGCTGATGGTGGCTTCCTGGAGCAGTAGAGCTGGTGGCATAGGAAAATATAGGTTGGAAAATACAAGAAAATAAATGGTTGGAGCTGCAGTGCGGCTCTGCCTTGCAGGCTTCACGTCCATGTCATTCAAACATGGTCAGGTTGGAGGAACCACCCTTTTTGTAAAGATAGCTGTTTCTTTAGCCCTGGATTCTGTCCTACAGCTCCGTTCCAGGCGACTTAAAGGTCCCATCTCGGCCTTAACCCCTGGTTTTCTCAAGTGGGACTGCTGGGCTGCCAAGCTCCAGCTATGGGAAAGCCGAGGGGGAATCCTTCCTGGGACGGTGCAGAGCATCCCCTAACGCAGGTTGCTGCATCCTCTTGCACAGCTGAGCTTCAAGTCAACTTGTCATGATCAGCTTCTGTTGGAAGAAGGACTAATTCCCAAATAATGGCTTTTGCACCCACAACAAAGGGATGGCAGCACTCAGCAGCTCCTTAGTGTTGGTGACATTGCCATACTGATGACAAACTTTTTTTTTTTCCACTGCTTATGGTGCAGATTCCTATCAGACTGAGTTTGATTCATTTTACCTTTTTGCACCAAAGATTAAATCATGTCATTTCTGTCTGTGGCTACATGTGCTTGATTTGTGGTATGCGTCTAACTGGTGAATGCACAGCGTAAGATGAATTGCAGTACCATTTCTGGGAGTGTAATGATAACTTCTCATAGCTTTCGGTTCCATCACTGTGCTGGTGTCAAGCTGTTCCAAAGTGAAAAGCACTTTGGGAGCCTGGGCTATGTGTGTGTCACATTATCTTGTGCAGAAAAAAAGGTGGGGAGAGCATCAGTATTAAAAAAAAAAAAGCTGAGGGAAAAAAACACCAATTGCATTGTATTTTTCTGTAACAAACTGAAGTACTCAAATAGTTCACAACACCATATAGAACACATTCAGGACAGCGAATGAGGCCTCATAATTGCTTAAAAAGAGCAAATCTAAACATTTAAGCATCTAAATTTTAATGTAAAATAAGTGGGTATTTTTTCCTAACAGTGTCTTACAGTACCTGAACTCTGAAAGGTCAGTTTTTGTGTGGAACATGAGGAATGGGAATTGCAGGGGATTGCTTCGAGCCTCTGCTCAGTGATGCATCTGGGATTTGGGCACCTCTTTAAAGGCATTGTAAGGGTTTTTAACACACTTTTATTAACTCCTTTCCAACATATACTTTCTGTTGAAGTATAGTTAAGAAAAACATTCCTCCAACTGATATTTTCTTTCCATTCTTTTGCCTTTTAGCTACTGTTTTAGTGAACTTACAGATGTGGTTAATTTACCTAGTTTACTTGCAGCTAGGTTGTGAAAGAATGAGTTATTAAAAAACACACTTGTGTTTTTCCTGAGTATAACTCACACTGGTAAGAAAATGGAACAACTGCCATCCTAAAATTAGGAATTCTGTGGCTATGAAGTATCTTCAAAATAAGCCTCAAGTCACAGAAGTGCTGCTTGAAAAGTCCTGACCAATCTCCTGTCCACCTTGTGCCTCCCGCCTCGCTCAGAAGGACTTTCCGAGCCACAGTGCCCCAGGGTAGTGACATCTGCACCTGAAAGCTAATTCCAGAAAAAGGTAATATTATTTCAGTCTCATACCCAATCCCCTGCAGTATGATTTGGACTTATTGCTAGCTACGTTGTTCCTGTGAAATGTCTGAAGATATTTACAGTCTCCTCTTTCATTTCTTTGCTCTTTTACCCTTGCTACTATGTTGTTTAAGGACTTGGTATCTTTATAATGTCTTTTGGACTGTTGCTATGAGAAGGTGCAGAACACATACCCTCTTTACCCTGCTAAAACCTGGTCTTTGAAAGGTAAGGTGTGCTTTATTTCAGATGGCCATTTCCAGCCAGAAAGTCCTTCTAAAATATTGAAAAGAACCATCTGCTTTGTATGTAAGTTAAGTACAGGAGCAAGCAAGGTTAGGTAGGGAAAGTTTGATTGGGGCCTGTTATGTTGTTCCAGAGAAATCTGGGGGAAGATTGTTGTTTGGCTCAAACCAGTTCATTCATCCTGAGGAAAACTAATGTCTGCTTCCCAAAATTATTTATAGTATGGAACATATGTGCCTTAAGTCACCTTCTCCTTCTAATCATTATAGGTGATAAATCTGTGTGACAGAGGTGTCTAAAAGGCATAGTTTTATAAAGTAAAGAAAAAGGAAGAGGAGAATGGGAGTAAAAAGAAGGATCTGTAGACTCTGACAAGGCCTTTTTGTTCAATTTTTGCTTGTTTTGTAAAAATAAGCTGCAGAGTATCAAGGACCCATTTTGCAGATATCTGTGTGGTCTTTCATTTTACATAAATTGTTGTGTGTAATATTTGCATATCTGCATTTCCTAAAGGTCCTTACAGCTAGAATGCTGTAATTGCACCCTTGGGAACAACTATTTTTATTTCTCTCCAGAATCACCTCATTGAACACTCCTGACTGCAGCACTCCTAGCCACTTCAGTTGCTCTTTTCTAATTACTGAGACTTTCCAGCAAGGGGGACCTCCCCCCAATTTCAGCTGAAGAGCTTGTCTGCTTCCAGCTGAGCATCACTTCATAGTAAAACTTATTCTTTTTGTAAAAAGAGGTGGGAGAGAGATCATGGTATAACATTCCCTTACCAAATCCAAAGCTTTTTTTGTCCTATTTTTACTGTGTCTCACTCGATTGAATTGCATCAGCTTTAGGCAACTCGATTTGAACTGTGACACGAGAACCAGAGCACTGTAAATAGCATGGCTGTGTGAGCAGCACCCTTCCTCCCATCTTTACCAGGAGGGATCAACTCTGATAATTTTGAAATGTGTGAACTTCAAGGGGATTTGAGGCAGGCACATATCCTCCTTCAAACCAATATTATCTACATCTGCAGTGATCTATGCAGCAGGAGTTTGTTTCCAGCTACAAATTTAAATAGCTACAATTTTAAATTGTAAAAAGATGCTTGAAATCTTGAGTGGTTTTTAGTAGGGGTAAAATATCTGGTTCACGTAAAATAAGATTGAATTCAATCCATGCTTCAACTTCTCTTAAGTGTGAGATAGTATTTATGGGATGTATTTCTTTTTTTCCCCTTCCTCACACTCCTCTGTACTTCCTAACTTTGGACAGAAGCAGATGGACTGAAAATCTCTCTTTCCCAGTCCCCCTTCCAGGATATGATGTTTTCACAGGGACAGATTCACTGGCAGAATTGAGGTGGGGAATTGCCCTGCTGCATTTCTGACCTAAATGGAGTCTGGAAATAACACAAGAAAGTGAGTTCTTGCATGATCTGGCAATGTAGGAAAAGGATGCATCCGTCCCTGGGAGGAGTGGCCGACACTCCCAAGGGCTGCGCTGCCGTTCAGAGGGACCTGGACAGGATGGAGAATTGGGCAGAGAGGAACCTCAGGAGGTTCAACAAGGACCAGTGCAGGGCTCTGCACCTGGGCAGGAATAACCCCAGGCACCAGCACAGATTAGGGGTTGACCTGCTGGAAAGCAGCTCCACAGAGAG